>JAVLVB010000161.1:1205828-1222775 GCA_032876305.1 Orestias chungarensis | reverse complement strand
CACACACACACACACACACACACACACACACACACACACACACACACACACACACACACACACACACACACACACACACACACACACACACACACACACACACACACACACACACACACACACACACACACACACACACACACACACACACACACACACACACACACACACACACACACACACACACACACACATACACTGAGGACTTTAGGAGGCCAGGTGGCCAATTTGGTTAAAAAAAAAGTATTCACCACACATCTTGCCCCCACACCTGACTGGACGCAGTCACCCAGCATGGTGCAGAATAAACACCTCCCGCCATGCACTCAGCAGTCAGGTGCGGCGCATTCGCTGAACAATTACACACCCAGCAGTCGACCGTGACCCGCAGTGGGATTTCCTTTTTATAGATTCTGGGGAATCATCCACAGCCTTTTGTCCACAAACTGTTTCTTAAAAAAAGCTAATTTACTTGTGGCAGGGATTCTAACAGGGTTCGAAAACTGTTATTGCATCTGAATGACAAACTGGCTTTCACAAATGCTATTTTATCTAGTTAAAAACAATCCCAATACTAGTATAAAGACATGGATTATTATTGTCTGTGTAGGACTTTTGGGTAAAACTCCATAAATCTGGATGTATTTTGCATTTTTGTGTTTCTTTATAGTAGTTTGTTTTGTCCCACAGCTGCAGCTCAGTCAGTTTGTTAGACTCACAAGTTCAATGTCCCACTAACATCTCTTCTATTACCTGTATTGTTGTTGCCTTTGTTCATGTAGGCTTTTGAAAAATTATTTGATTAAATCTGTCCTTACCTAATGACTCCACTTGACTCCTTTCTGTCCTTGGGTTCTCCATGGTCAAACATCCATCCCTTTTGAGCATACAAAACATGGCGTTCAAACTCTGGTCCTCTTGGGTTTGCATCCTTCAGCTTTTAGATTTAAGTCTACTTTAATTATTACTATTATTGTTATTATTATTATTATTATTTTATTTTTATTTTAATTTTATATCTTTTAAATTCAAAGCTGATTTTATTGTTTCATTTTCTGATCTTTTTTCCTACTTAAACCACTTTGAATTGTCTTGTATACGAAAATGTGCTATACAAATAAACTTGCCTTGCTTTGCCTTGCCTTAATGCACTGAATCAAATAATTAAGTCATTAGCAGAAGTATGGAGAACCTAACTGCAAGCTGAGGACAAATTAACTTATTCATAACAGTATTTAAAAAAAATTGTTTTTTTTAGACAGACAACCGATGTTTCAAAACTACGTTGAAATGTTAGTGGCAAAGTTTTTTTGTAAAAACATTCAATGATTTGGAAAACTATTTGAGGGCAGATCAGTGGAGGTGTGAGTGAGCAGAAAGGCCTGCAAACCTGATCCAGTTACACCAGTTCAGTCAGGAAGGACTGGGCAAAAATTCAAGCTATCCCTAGTAAGAAGCTAACTGACCTAAATCCCAAAAAAAGTTTAATCTAATTTACCGTCAGACAACGATTAACAAACACTTGTGTTTATTTTCTTACATTGTATGTAAACGGCTCACTTTAACTGTAATTGTTAACATTTCTATTCCTCTGAAGGCCCTAAATCCTTGATAAAACCTGTCTCCTTCTGGGATGTGAGTTGGGGGGACTTAATTAAAATCTAATTAAAGTTAATTGATTTGCCTGAAGACTGTGAAATTTGCTCTAACTCTAACTCACTTTTAAGCACATTCCTTTTGTTTAAAAGAAATGATGTCCCAAGGTCATTAAACTCATCTTCCCATAGATAACTCCGGCGATTCTAGTCTGCAGGATTTAAGACGGGGTGAAGTGGATCACACACACCTAAAATCCCCAAATTTGATGGATCGCAAAGCTTTTCTATGAAGTAACGAAGGGAAGATAGCCCCACACGGTTCCTGCAGACATAAATCTGATAGAGGATGTTTTTATAGCTTCGGGGCGTAGCACGGGCCTCAGGGCTGAAATGCACACATTGTTCATGTGGCAGGGTTGAAATAGGTCGTATCTTTCTCAGTTTTTTTTTTTTTTTTTTTAAGGTTTTCCTTCTGCTGTCCACTACAATACCTTTGTTTCTCTCCACACCCTCTAGCCTCCTTCACGCTCTCATTCTTGGGTTTACTGCTGTCATTGTCAATGCCTGCTGGTCACTGCTTTACCCCCCGTTTCCCTTGGTTACCATCTCACTTTTAAATTCTGGTGCGCCCACGCTGAGCCGAGCCGGAAACAAGCAAATAAAATAAGCTGCGGCGAGAGCGCAGGCAAACAAAACAGGCTTTAAATAGACACAAATGAGGCTTCATTCTGTTCTGAGGTCATACCTGTGCAGATAATGCAGAACATGACCTGAAACTGATACATGGGTGTTATTTACTTACTTATTTATGGTCATACTTGAATGTTTCGAATCCTCAAGCTAGTTTTTAAAAGAAAAACTAAAATAAGTGAAATAAGCTGTCGTCCCGTTGTTCTTTTCGGAATTAGTCTCAGTTTTCCCCATAAGAAGGCAATTAAATTTGTACTGAAATATATATCTGTTTAAGGTCACACCCCCTTGTTGTTTGTCTTGTTACGCCAAATATTATTGCTCTGAACTTTGATATGGGCAAATATAAATTAGAAGCTCATTTCCTGTAGAACTGACACTTATATGCAATTTAAGTGTCATCTTTTTTTTTCAAATTTTGAAGAGAAGCTAAAAGAAATAACCAATTGTGTTGCATCATATTTATTCCCAAAGAAACAGAAACTCATGGATGGCTTAATTTTTGTTTCTGTATGGTTTGTCGGGCGTTCTTGTGCATTAAAATGTGGATTTTGAACTTTGAACTTTATAACCATCACTAGTCTAAGTTAATAAATGTTGCTCAAATTTTCCATTTCTTGCAATTAGTCTTTTGCTATGTATTTATGCAGATATATGGGCACATTTTATATATATATATATATATTTTTTTTTTTTTAATCATCCTACTCAGTTGCACATTTCTGTTGACAAGAGATTGCGATGTTTAACAACTAAACAGCACTTCTTCTTTGGGCAATAAATAACGATCAATCACCTTATGTATTTATTCTGTTCGGATTGTTTATGGTGCCCTTAATTGTGTCAATGTGGCAAGTTTGTTTCTTAGGTTTGCCTATGCTGTCCCCTTAAGGATTCTCCCTTCATCGAATCACATTTTTTATTTCTAATTAATTATTCAAACATGATTTTTAAGAGCAAGATTGTGCAACTAATAAATTATTTAATAAAATTTCTCTTCTTTACATCAACACTACAGAAGGAAGATGTTCAGGTCAGAATAGGTATGATTTAATTTAAGAAATATGTCAATGTAATTAAATAGATCTACATTTAATTTGATTCGATAGGAAATTTTAGGATGCAATCAATATAAACATTTAGCCCTAAAACAGTAGTTAGCCCCTATTAAATTTTCCCCGCTGAGTTTAAATCTGTGTGTATCTTTCCCTGAGGGCAGGTTAGGAGGGTTCACCAGGAACACGGTTTGCTCATTGTACAGATGTGATTATTACAGCTAATTCTATTGGCACAAACGTCAATATTTGCTAAGTTGTCCAGCTCTGGGCAAGATGACGGAACTGGATGGAAACAATTGTTCTTTGTTTCTCATATTCAAGGACATGAGTGTTGGCAGTGCTGGCAAAGCACTGTTGAGCAAAGGAAAACATTGCGGTCAAACCAAAAAGACTGTTCAGGAATCCAAAACTATTACAGCTGAGAAAGAAAAACATCAGCCAGGGAAAGGTTCAACTTTTTTTTAGTCTGGATGAAAAGTTTCGTTTCCTGAAAAGCTAATAAAAGTTCAAAATTTCCTCTCACAGCAAATGCCAAGCTGGCAAAACAGTTAGTGTCACTGAATTTATGTAAAAATTATAGATTACTTTTGAAAAATGACGTTCTCTGCAAAGCAGTAACAGTCAGAAAACAGTAAACGGCTGGCAGCTGCAGGACACATCACTCCATAAACCAGTCTGGACGATGAAAAACCACAGCACCCACTGCCGTGTCACAGCTGTCTGTTGCGAACAAGTGGGGCCGCAAAAATAGATAAGCAGCAAAACATGAGCAATAAACCATCACTGACGGGGGCGTTTGAAATGGAAAATGCTGTTTATGGCCGAATGACACAGCGGCTTGCGTAAATGGTAACTTTATATCTTTACATAAACACATTATATCTAAACAGAAATGTTGATGAAAAAACACAAAATGAAGCACAGTTTTAGAACAATAAACACACAACGTTTTCTAATAAAATATTTTGAATTAATTAAGTATTTGCAATTAACAAAAAATAGCTAAAATTGCTATATGAACTTTATATTACAGGGATTTTATCCAACTCTAACTGTTAATCCTAGGTTCTGAACAGATATTTTCTCATAAAATCACATAATTTTGATTTAGGTGTGGTTTAGGAACCACTCAGGCAACTAATAGCTCGCTTCATCAAGCGTTCGCTTAAGAGAACATCTAAAACTCCCGTATTGTGGATGCTTAACTTGTCCTTGGATATTCATAATAGGGCTAAGTCAAGAGAACCGGCAGAACTACTCAGACATCAATGGTTACACATAAAGCATAAGAAAAAATGTTCTATTCCAGTCTGACCACAGCTGTGTAAATAATCTAAAGAGGTGTGTTAACATCACAGGTGGTCAAAATTCATCATGACGTAAACTAAATTCTTTACCTTTCCACTGAGCTATTTCTATTACATGTTATAAAGACAATCAAGATTTTTTTGGTATTTCTGAGGACTAAAACATATCTTTAAACATTTAACACTTTAACTAAAGATAGTAAGAACAATTAATGAGAGCTTGTCACTATTGTTATGAAACAATTTCATTATTAATCATCTAACATGTATTCACAACCTCTGAATCAACAGCGGTTGATACCACATACCTAAAACAATTTAGAGAGACCAGTTCACCTACCATTTTTCAGAAATATGGGAGGAAGCCAGAGTAACCAGAGTGAGCCCACACCTGTAATGGAGGAACATGAAAACTCTGTGCAAAAAGCGACAGCATTTGGAGCTATCAGTCACATACAAGGTGTGGGGGGGGGGTGTTCGGAGTAGATCAATCTAGGCGCTTGTGGCACAAGTTTTAAAGGATAAAGAGGAAACTGGATCCCTGCATGTACAGAATGTAAGCTGTTAAAAAGTCTGTCAACAGGTCTGACGTAGACATTGTTTATATTTCATATCTGCAAGTTTTAGTTGAAAAGGTTATGAAAATGTTGTTTAATTTAAAGAAAGCAACTTCAGTTTTATCACCATTAATCTTTTGTTGTTTTGGATAAATTGCATGAGTATTTTATTTTTTTGACAGTTAGGACAACTGCAGCTATAAACTCTTTTTTGTCAGTATCCCCTGCATCTAAATTAGTTTTCTGTCTCTTCAAACCCCCAGTTGGTCGTGGCAGATGCCTGCTTGTACGGAGCCAGGTTCAGCTGGAGGTTTCTTCCTGGAAAGGTAAAGTTTTTCCTCTCCACTGTCGCTCCATGCATGCTGAGTATGAGGGATTGCTGTAAAGTAAACGACAACACAAGCCATTGTTTCGGTCTGCTGATTCAAGAGGCGTGAATACTGCAAGTCAATGACTCAATGCAATCTGCTGGGGTTCCTTAGATTGGAAACTTTTTCAAACTGATTTTAAATGATGTTTCTATGATTTTAATTGATTTTCTTGTAAAGTCCCTTAAGGCGACATCTGTTGTAAATTGGCGCTATATAAATAAACTGATTCTTGATTCTTGATTAAAGTGAAGAGGCATTTCTGAAAGAGTGGATTTATTTTAAAATATGAGGTAACAAAAATGACTTACATATATTGGAAAGCTGAGCTCAATTCAACTCACAGTTACCAGCAGATTTGTTGAATTAAACTTAAATGAAGCCTTTGTGCCAGCAATAAGTTGGCTGCCAGGTTTCTAAAAGCAGTGGATAATGCCCTGTACTACAGCAGTTCCCAAAGAGATGAGAAACAAGGTAATTAACATCTATCAATCTGTTTCCAAGGGTTTTCACCCTCCAAAAACCCCAATTAGAACCGTCATCCAAACATGGACAAAGCATGGAACAGAGGATATGTTCTCAGGAGAGGCTTGTTCTCCAGAATTACTTCAAAAGCTCATAAACAAATAATCTAGGAGGTCACAGAGAGCCAGAACATCCAAGGCTCTGATGGTTTTGCTGTGTCAGTTGAGGTCAGAGGTCATAATTGAATAATAACTGAGGGAGAGAGAGAGACTGGACAGAAATGGACTTGAGAGGAGAATTTGAAGCTTAGAAACAACTGAGTCTCTGCTGAGTCAAAAGAATACAACACCCTGGCTCCAATTTATCACAAAAAAAATCCTGATAATTCTTAAGACTTTTGGGAAAATTGGTTGTAGACTGACTGAACTAAATGTTTCATTAAGAATTTACATGTCCTATTACATTTCTTATTGAAGAGTCCATCCATGCACTAAAATATAAATGCATCTCCTAAATAAATATTATTGCTAAGTAGGTTTACTCAAACTAAATACCATTAATCAAAAACATTATATTGTAGTTGTAACTCTGCTGCGGTGTTCATTGAGGCTATGTAACATCCTTCAATTAGTTTACATTGTTGGTTCTGTTCTCTCTCATTTTCCTCTTGACAAACTCTACAGATTGTCCATGGATTTCAGTTTAGGCCAGTTTGCTCAATCAAGCACATTTCCAGGCGGTCATCGAACAAGCATTTGGTAGCTTTGGCAGTGTGGGCCATGAAATCTTGCTGGAAAATGCAATCAGGATCTTTATAGGACTTGTCAGCAGAAGAAAGTGACGGCTCTAAAACAGAATAGGACCAGCACCTAAAGTTTAGATTGTGGAAACTTTACACTGGACCTTAAGCTATGTGGATTCCAGTCCTCTTGAGGGTCTTGGTTTTGTTAATGTGTTATTGCAAAGCAACAGGAAACAAATTTAGTTACATTGCAGTTCAGCTGCAGCATTAAGATGGTTGAGTTGAAATGTCTTGAAACCATAGATCCATCCTTACCCGGTGCAACATTTTGGTGAAGGAGGTGGTTTAATAGAAGTACCTTTTATTCTAGTAGATGCATCGAGCAAATTAATGTGCCATATCACAAAGGTCAGATATTTTCACTTTTTTTTTTTGACCACGACAATAAGTTTACTGTCTTCCAAAACATCTACAATGAAACAGCCCAGCTCTTTAGAACTTGATCAATCAGACAACCTTTCTTGTTCGGTCTAAACCAGAGGGACCAACTGGATTACTGGCCCCTAGATGTGGTTTTGTCACAGGGCTGTGTGGGGTAATCATGTCTCCTGTTGTTATAATGTATTTTGCCCTGAAGACAGCCGGCATGTTCCTGGTGAACCTCCCGTAAGATTGTTGCCATGGACACATGACGCTTTAATGAACTAATGAATCACTGCAGCACACCTCAGCTCCGACACATCAACGTCTGCGTTCATGGCGCAAGGGGATGGGCAGGAGCACCACACACACACACACACACACACATGCACGCACGCACGCACGCAAGCACGCTCGCACGCACGCACGCACGCGCGCGCACACACACACACACACACACACACATATTGGCTTGGTTAAACAGTCCTGAGGACCCAGGTGGCAAATTGTTCCCAAATGTAGTGAATCAAAATTTGTCCTGAGCATCCCCTAATCAGCCACAGGCAGCCCACTTCTCATCCATCCTTCTCTGATTACGTTAATAAGGCTTCTTGGAGTTTTTGAGCTAAAATTCAGATATATTAGAGCATGGGTTAGATTTGTGATACATTTTGGGTTTTTTTTCTCCCTTACAGCGCCGCCTCGTCCCAGCGAAGACAGAGGGTACCAGTCAAAGAGTTGGTGACACTGTGTGGCTGAAGGATTATAAGCTCCTCACCATCATTCCCACTCTAAGTACCACAGAGAAAGAGCTTCATGTCCCCCCCATTAAGAACTAGATACTAATATTTGATTTAGTCTCCTTATGTTACTTAAGCAGTTCATTGACTGCACAAGTGGATTAAGTAAAAGGGAGAAAAAATTATTGCAGGTCTGCAAAGGCTGGAAGTGATGTAAACTTAGTTTAGTATAAGGAGGAAATAATTTTTTTCTATTTTGGCCCTTCTTGTATTCTGCCATGGCTTTATGTTAATTTAATAAGCGTAATAAGAGTAAGGCTGAGTTAAGTTTAGTTTGAAAATGGTTGATAGGATGCTGTTTGTGTGAATGTAGAGAAGCCACTTATAACACACTGCATGAAACCTGAGTGTCTTCACATGTTGCTGCTGCCGACCTCCATGTCTGAGCAGCCTCCACCAGAAACGTTTACTCCCTCTCTAGGTTTTCTTCCGTAACCCGACGAATCAGTAAAACAGAGAAGTAGTACAGTTATAGGCCGTAAAACGTAGGCTTAAGTCAGTTACCTTTGCAACTCGCATAACAGGTAATAAATTTCTTTATGTTTTATGCAATATTATTTAACAAGCTTCAAAAAGCTCCTTGGTTGCTTTTTCTTCTGCAGATTTTGTGAATGGCTTCTCTTTCCCACCCCTGCCTCCGTCAGAGTCTGTCCAAATCACCAGTCCCTGACTTAGTCTGGCACTCCTGTGGTGAAACACTCTGCCCCCCAATCTGTGTGAGCAGAGCAGCCAGTGTGTGGGCTCACCTCAGGCTACAGACACAAGACGATGATGAACTTCAGTGTCCTGCTTCAGATGTCGTTCTCCTTTGTGTCATAGCGGGATTTAATTCACTGCCCCAGTCTTTACCTCTGCTGCTGCCCGTGCAAGTTAAAGCACCTTTAGTCTTCAGCTGCTTCTTCTGCTTGTTACTATCCTATGTACTATACCATGCAGGTGACTTAAAATTAAATATTGCGTATGATTACAGATGACAGATACATGAAGTAATATTGTTTTAAAGCAAATATTTTTGCCGTTGGGAGTGCTGGTAGCAGGTGTTTTTGTTTCTGGTTTTCTTCGACAACATATTTTTTGCAATATTGTGTGTTTACTGTATTACAATCAGATTAAATCAGACAGTACTTGGACTTTATCTATGGTTTCATTGTCACTGGGATGGGTAAACAGCTATATGCGACCTCTAACAGGTTTTTTTTTACCTTCCCCCTCTTGATTTAGTTGTTTTATTCTTCCTATTAATGCCAAAAAAGCATGATGCAGCAATCCCTATGGTTGTGTTTGTATGGCATGTTCAGTCAGAGTACTTTCTTACTTTCTTTCTAGTATTTCTTTCAGCAGTGGATAGAATCCAGATTAATTATCTGGTATTTCTATTAGACGGTAGCACTACATCTTTGATCTAGATTAAGAGACAGACGGAACACCGTGATGATATCAATGGTTAACCACAGAAGCTATAGGTGCACTTCAGTGAGTTCCCTTGGATTCCCTCAACTCCTGTGAATAAGATAATAATTTATCTTTCTGTTTTGTTCAAAGACTTTTCAATCCCTTTAAATGTTTTTACAAGTAAGAAAAGGTGTGATTAGGTCCTCTATGGCACGCATCCTGCTGGATGAATGCAAACAAATGTATTAACTGCTGTCAATCTCCTTGCATTTGTCTCTTCTAATTGTGTAATTACTGGATGGGCTAAGGAGGTTTTGAAAAACTGAACGGTTGGTTGTTACAGTGTTTTCAGCAAAGATCTTAAAACACAGAAATATGCAGAAATTTCTTAAACCCATCTCAAGGACTGATGAGGGACTAAAAGGAGAGGAAGCAAAGCTGCAAAGTATAAATGTATCTCCAGGGCTTTTTGGTTATTTGTACAGCCATATTTTTTTTTTTACTCAAAAAAAGAACATGATGCTAAACACATACGTTTGAGAACTTCCTGTAGTGATTTTTTTAAACAAGATGAAAAAGGGAAAATCAATGTTGTTATAAGCCTTGTTGTCTGACTATACCTTTAAAGAGTCACTGTGGATGACAAAGCTATGCGTCAGGATGGATCTCCGATATCAGTCAGTCTTGCAACAAATCAGAAGACGCTGCTGACTGAAGGCTGTTGCTGTATGACAGTTTCATGATTTTCAAGAAATACTAACAGCTCAATATCCAGGCAGCAGAGTCGGCAACACATCCTGGGTTGGCAAGCACTCAACCTCGATTGCTTTTGCTGCTCCTCTTTACAGTAAATCTCTTTCTCAGTGTTGAGTTAATAAGCAAGGCAGAAACACATCAAAGATGAAGTTTTGATCGTAGCCTAGGTTTAAACTTCTTCCCAAAAGTCTATGAGCAAAAGCTCACAAAAAGATTAAATCAGAGCTAACACGGCACTGATATTTCTAGGATGTATTGTATTAAGAAGTACATAAGTGTTGATCATTTAAATTAAAGTTTCATGAAATTATTTAAAGCTTCTGCGTTTGGTCAGTAAAGACCAAGACAATTCATTACCTAATTCTAATAACTATTATTCAAGAATCTAATTAAATAACTGTTTTTTTTGTCTGTTTGCTTATATCCAGCATGTCACACGTGCTTCAATACGCTGACAGACATATAAATATTGCCTGTCTCATCACCAATTTAGTTGCATCTGATTCTGAACACATTCCATCCCTTTCTTATTGCTTCTTTTCCTTTTCCACTAACAATCTAATCTGCGGGGAAGATTAAAATGAAAAGGAACCAGAAATAGTAGGTGAATGCTAAGAATACAATAAAGAGGCACAGTTGATTTAAAGTGGAGCAGGAGAGTGGTTTGGCAACAGGGAATTGTCTTTTTTTTTTTCTGGCTCCTTCCAAAGCTCTCCTACTGAGGGAAACGAGGAATTTCAGATGAGGTTTGGGATTTCTGCCCACATCAAAGACGTCTTCACACAAGTCCTCGGCTTTCTTTTCACTTTTATATGAAACAGATTTCACTTCCAAGGGCCAGAGTAATTTGTGTCACCCTCCCTTCTAGTCTGAGAACTGGGGATTAAAGTGAAAATAGAGAGTTTTACTGCAATATCACAGCAGCCTTATAAACTAGAGAGCTGTATTTTGTTTCGGACTTAAAGCTGGACCCAACTTTTAACGGAGACTGTTTTTGGTCAAATCAGAGTTACACAGATGAAATGGAGCTTTGTCTGTTTGGAAACACTTTCCTGCCTGAGAACAGGGAGTCATAGTTGAGTTATGGGAGCACATGTTTCTTTCAGGGCGCCTGCTCAGAGGGGGGGCTGACATCCTTCAGTTCGTTACACTCTCCTGGTTGAGCTTTTCTTGCGTGGCAGGTGAGGAGAAGTCGCTGGTCGCGCCATCTGTTGCAGCCAGCAGCACATGGCAGCCTGCGCCATTCTCAAGGAAACGGAGCTGAAACAACACTCACCGTGGTTCAGAGGGCACCAGCCCAAAGAGGTGAGGCACTGGTTGAATGATGGTCCAGATAATCTGATGTCACGACTCTGCAGAGTCTTCTCCTTCTTTTGGTGGATTTAAAATGTTCATACAAGGTATATTCTGTGTAGCCATTCAACATGTGTGGGGACAAATCTCTGTGGGGGTAATAAAAGGTGATAGCTCTGCACTTCCTGCGTTGAGCAGCTGTTACCTTTGGTTTCTCTGACATCACGCCCCTTGATGGACTGTATATCCATCAAGGGACTCTAGACAAAACATATAAGTCCTAGTTACAGGTTGTTGTTTTTTTGCATTTCATTCTGCTTTCCCTTTTATATATATTTTATATTATTATTGAGTGTAAACTGCCTTAATTGTCTTTTAATCCTATGTTGAAAAAAGTGTTCTATTCTATTCTATATAGTTTAGATTTTCTTGACTTGATAAGTTAACATACAGATATTCCTTTTCCAATATTTTTTTTAATTTAACTTCCCTTTGGGATAAATAGGGTGTTTTTGTTTTGTTTTGATTTGATTTAATTGATTTATTTGTTAATAGGAAATATTGTGCACACCCCGAAGCTTACGTCTTCATTACTATGAGTAAACATGTTTCTGTGGCTGCACATATGTTGCAAATATTTCATCATTACAATATGGGTGGAAGCAATATTCATATTCCGATGGACTGTTTGGAGAAGAGAAATTTTGGACACAGATATTATTTTGAGGGTTGGGAACTTGCGTTTTACATACTGATGTAATGTTTAGCCAATTGGACTGGCTCATATCAGACACAACTGACATTGCACAACATAAAAGGTCAGTGAGTTATGGAACCCCAGATGAAAAAAAAGGAAAGAAAAAATAGGAATATCTATATTGCAATATTTGCCATTATTATCAGCATCGCCCATCACTAGTATAACGCCACAATGTATGTCTTTTTGATATTCCGTGCCTCTGGTCTACCAGTCTTGAATCAAATGGGTCAAAAGCCGGTTTGGTGTGCAGTCAGTTTCTGCACAGTCCTGCTAATGACCTGATTGTTTAAGTTGAAGCAGAGACACACTTATAGGTTCCAGCCCACCACTGTTTCTTCAAGGAGATTTAAGACAGATCTTGAGACGATTGATGATCTAAATCCCTACTCTTATTGCAGACAGCTGGGGGATACAATAGATTGCTGTCACAAATAAAACATGAACATCATGCATCATTATCCATCAGTCTAGCTGTATAGTCATATCAAAATCACATGTTCACTCTCCCTGTCCAAGCCCTTACTGAACTAGTGACCAGAGCATTGAGGTGGTTTGTGGATTCAGCTGTTTGTGGTAATTACCACACAGAGGCTTGGTACTCCAGGATTTTTCATCCACAGTTTGTTTGTAATGTGACAAATTTATTAATTCATTCCACGTAGATAAAACATACTGATACACACTGATGTTGTAAGGCGAATCAAAATCACAATGAAATTGTTTTCAACACAATAAATTATGCAGGTTTGCAAAGACATTCTAAATTTCAATATTAACATTTTCGGTTGAAAGGAGGTAAACTTCAGTAACATGGGTAACCAGGGCAGGGTTTATGCTGAAGGGAATAGAGCTGGTGAAGAGAGGGTTTGGGATTTTTTTTTAAAAGGAAAAAATGTGTGGGCAGAGGGGTTGAAAAAGCTCCTTTAGGGGAAGCCAGATAAAAACCATCTCATGGGTAAGAGGTAGATAGAAGTGCAGAAAGGTTTCCTGCAGAGAAGCTGGCTTATTTCCAAACCAAATATTCCCTCATATGCAGCTAGATACAATTTTTGCACATGTGCAGCGGCTGCTGTCCTCCTCTTGGCCCCGGGCTTTCTTTGGGATTATTTTGGAGTTGACAAAAGATAATTGGGTCATGTATGTGTTACCCACATATATGACGAAGAGATGGGGGTGGTTGGGCTGTGAGGTGCGTAAATTAGATTTTGGTCATCAATCTTGCAAAAACTGAAGGGTTTTGAGTTAATAAATTAGATCCCAAACCTCAGACAGAGAAGGTGGTTTTCAAAAAGAATGAATAAAAAAAAAAACTGTAATTGAAAACACTAAATTAAATCTCAAAGTACAAGAGTTTATATATGATGTTTGCAGCATCAATTGAAAACTTTTAGTTTAATGAATATTGAAGATTGTTCCCTTCCACTACTAGTACAGTCTTTAAAGATACGTAGATACATTGTATTTTTTATTAGCATTTTTCCACATTAATGTTGTTTACTTGAACTATCGGCATGTTCGCTGATCAAGCACTACAGGACGACATTTAGTCGTTTCCTATAACTATTCGTCTTTGACTGTCTCTTACTTTCGTCATAGATCATCTGGAGTGCTTTTATCACTTTTAATCTGCCTTCTGGTGATGTGGCACTTGAGACCCTTCAGACTATCCATTGTTTATTCTTGCATTGTCAAGGGGGGCTGGTGCCTGTTCACCCTGGACCGGTCGCCAGTCAATCACATGATACCACAGAGACACACAGGACAAAAAAACCAAGGACACATGAGGTTTTTGGAAATAGTGTGCCTACTAAATGAATACACTTAAACCAAAACTTAAAAGACTGCTGCAATAAAATAAAATAAAATTTTGGGCAGTTTATTGGAAAATGATTGTAGGAAGTTCAGTTTCTAATGATGAACATTTGAATTAAAGGTTTGTATTCACAGATACAGTTTTTTTATGGTTTCAATAAAACAATAAACCTTACTGAGGTTTGAATGGCTGGCACCCCACAACCAGTAGTTATTATTCCTCAGCATAAGGATTTCCATTAGCATATCCACTCTAATTCATTGACCACATGTGATGAAGACTTTCCACCAGGGCGACAATCTCCAGGAAGCCTTTTCTCCCCTGCAGCTGTTATCCAGGGTGACCTTATACAGTCATAGATAAAACCACCAGAAACCTGCTAGTTACATTTTCACTGGCTCCGTTGTATCTAAGATTGGACCAGTCCTCTTTTTTGACAATATTCGTCTAAGGCCACAGTGGCTTATTTAATCGCCTGGTTCAAAAATGAATACAATAAGTATTTAAGCTCTTTGAAATGAGGAAACCATCTGTTCGATGTGTGTTTGTCGGAGAATGTGTAGGCGACCAAGAAAACTGATCTTTAAGTGGTTGCTATGGCTCACATAGTTATTAGAAAAGATATACTGGTTTATTTATAACCATATGTTTACAGAAAATTAGATATGGGGAAGTATAGAGTTACATCTTCTGTTACAAAATATTTCAGTCTAAGGAAACTGATTTAGTAGATACAGAAAAAAAAAAAATATTGACCAAACAGCCTTATATAGAGCAAAAATGTATTTATTAAAGAGAGTGGATGATCTGCACTCAGTGAAATTGCTTGTTAACACAAAAGGCAAATCAACCAATCACATAACAGCTACTTAATGCATTCATACATCAACACGTAGCCTGGTTGTTGGTGCAAGTCGGCTGGTCCGAGTATACAATTTGCTGATCTACTGGGATTTCTTTCTCACAGAAACAACTATCTGTCAGGTTTCTATGAAAAAAAGGACAAAATACCAAACAACAAGCTTTTGTGTGGACTAAAATGTCCGGTGTTGGTTTCTGAGGGCAGTGGAGAGAGAGTAGAAGGGTCTGAAATGAAAGAGAGGCAACAGTAGATTTAACACCCACTGTTCCTTAGATTGGAAACTTTTTAAAATTGATTTGTTTATGATGTATCTTTGATTTTAATGGATTTTCTTGTAAAGTGCATGAGACGACATCTGTTGTAAATTGGCGCTATATAAATAAACTGATTCTTGATTCTTGATTACGACCAAGAACCGCAGGTTCAAATGTTCAAAAGAGATGGTTTATAAATTTTTAAGAATGATCTTTTCTATTCACTGTGATGCATTCCCAGAAGATTTATGAATTAAGTCAGAAGATAGGTGACATAAATACCACTATGTACAGAATTGTAATTAACTATTAATACGCTATCAATTGTTAATATAGTTTAACGCAAAAGTCAACAAGCTTTATGTTTTATTCTATTCGAACTCCACAACCACCCCCTATATTCTAATTACATATTTAACTGAAAGATATTTGGGCTTTTAGCAGAAGGCAAACCTACCCAATTAATCTATTTCACAATAAAAATTATGTCTGGGCGGCTTGATAGCTCAAATTAATCGTTTTCAGACTAATAGAGGAAGGCAGAGTACCTAGAGAGAACCCAAAACATGCAGAGGGAGAACATGCGAACTCTATGCAAAGAGACTCTAGGCTAGGATTTGATTTTGTGACCTTCAAACTTACGGCCTTTAAAAAAAGCCGTAAAATAATAATAAGCTCGAAAAAATCTCTCTCTCCAGGTCTTTCTAAGAAAAGTTGTCTGGGTGTCGACTGGGCTAAGAAATCAACTGAGGAAGCTGACAGAACGACATCATGCACAAACACCAACCTCTACTTGACGACTGAGGACCAAAAACAGGAGCAGAAGGAAACAGAATCTAAGCCACGCCAGAGAGGCGACACATTTGGGCCTGCAGCCACTGGACAGCCGTGAGAAAGAACTGGCAGGGAAGAACGTGGACAGACACAACATGGACCAGACTCCAGTGAGACCTGCAGCAGGTGTGAAGGGTAAAGATCCAGTCCAGGATCAAAGAAGGGACGCTCCGCTCAGGAACGAAAAAAAATAAAAATATATATTTATATCTTATATCTTTTCACTCTTTATGTCTTATAAAGTAAAGTAAAATAAAAGCTGTGCATCGGTGAGCTCCAGACATGACAGATTTCTGGAACCTTCAAGGAACTGAACTGGACCACATCAAGTTAAGTCTTATTTTTATTTATCTATTTTGTAATAATTTGCATCTTCCAATGTAACCTCCAACTACATTGGAAAACAAACAAACAAACAAACAAACATACAAAACAAACAACAAACAAAAAAACAGGTTGAGCCGAATGCAGCCAGCAGGATCTTAAACGTTCGGTGTAAAAAGGTGAGGCAGCCATGTTTAACCATGTAGAGTTTGTTCTAAAAAAGAAAACACAGATACTTTTCTTTCTGCTGCACAAATAGGAGGGGGGACCCCAGCAGACTGAGAGCCTTAGTTGCATCCCCTCCTCCTCCTCCTCTTCCTCCTCCTCCTCCTCCTCCTCCTCCTCCTCCTCCTCCTCCAGGGCTCAGAGCAAACTTCTCCTCACTCACTGACTCTCCTCGCGTTCAGTCTGTGTCGGACTGGATAGGAGAGAGGAGCAGAGAGAAAGAACCATGGCTTTTCTACGAGCAGCGTTTCTGTCGCTGCTTCTTTATATCTGCCTACTCGACCGAAGCGGTGAGTTAAAAAATTGTTTTTTATTATATTTTATTTTATATATTATTATTAAAACAGAGAAAAAAGTTTAAACAAAAGAACAGACGACGACTTTTAACTGGAAATGTAACTGTTTAGTTGGAAACTGTCGCGCATTATA
>JAVLVB010000161.1:1174776-1205728 GCA_032876305.1 Orestias chungarensis | reverse complement strand
TTCTTTTCTTAGGTTTCGCTGTTTGACTTCAAGGTTGAGCCCCCCCCCCCCCAAATTTAAGGCTACATCGTTTTCAAGCTGTAATTAATTACTGCGCAATTGATGCTGCTCAGTGTAACAGCGGCTTTAAACACACCTGGACGTGATGGCTGTAACAGGCCTGTAAGTTTGGACACTGAAGTCTGCAGAACTTCTTAAAGTATTAATACTCCCGCTTTTAATATCTGCAGAACCACTGTGCATGATGTAGGCTAGAGCTGAGAAAGACTTGTTTTTGTACACTAATTATAGGCAATTCTATCTGTGTCTTTTAATATTTCTTGTAAAATGTACCCGCTTGTTATTGTTAAGCCTGCAACTGGACAAGTCTGCAGTCTTGCCCCGTAAATGATTGAAATACACATAGATTCTGAGCACTCAGTCAAAAGGCTGTGTTGGTTTGAGGCAAACAGTGTGATCCGACTTTTTTTTTAGCAGGTCCCTGAAACATTGAAATTGAATGTAAATATCATAAGGACCAGCAAGAAGAATAAGTAAGAGACTGGCCTTTGTTGCATCAGGAACCACGGTGGGAACAACAGCCGATGGCAGAGTTGGCTTTGTTTCATTTTTATCAGATGTCACAACAAAACCAGGGCTTCATGAAGCTACCAATTGGAAACACAAAAAAACAGAAACAAAATCTACAACAAGTCCAACTAAGAATCTTGGGCTTCAGTGTAAAAGGACGAGTACCACATTAATTTGTCCCGATCCGATACTGATATTGGATATCGGTCCGATCCATCTGCAAAAAAAAACATTAAAAAAACATAGTGGATTGTATTAATAAAATCTCCAATATAAGCACTCCAACACGAGAAGTGAGTTTCAGCGAGCGAAGCCCACATTATCACTACAACGTTGATTGCTAATAGGTCGCAATGTTGGTTGTTGTAAACTGCTGTTCTGTAATTGAGTTTTATCAATCAATCGAGGCCTTTCTAACATTTCACACAACAAAAAAAAATAGTTGTAATCATGATTCATGTCAATATTATATAAAAAAAAAGGAAGGTTACAATATCGGTATTGCGTTGAAAGTCACAAAAAGTTGTATGAGGACACCCCAAACTTTAATAGAGCGTTACTTTGTTCTTGGAAGTTCTGTTTTCATAGTTCCTTGGAGGAAAAATACAAAACATTCCCCATAGAAGCAGAATTACAGATTAGAAAGTTGGGGTTCCTCAAACTTTATCCAATATGGCTGCCAGGCAAGTGAAGCACACTGAAAACTGGGGTTACTTTAAATTGTCAGTTGTTACTATAGGCAGGAAACACTTCCCTGGTGGGTAAGAATAGACATATGGTCATGATATAACATGATAATACCTGATATTACATCATATTAGAGTATAACATTTTGTGCCAAGTGGTTGTAGTTAATAAATACTATATTAGCTACCGAATAGAAAATGGTCATAATGATCAGCCAACAAAATAAGTTGATTAGTGGTTTACATTATTAATAGTTTTTCAGCAATTAGTAAATCCCACAGATTTTCCTACTTACATTAAGAACTGCTAAATAATACGATTTTGTTCCTTGATCCAAGTGTCAACGTCTGAATAAAGGAAGAACAACTGAGTGCTGATAATGCCCTTAGATTAATGCTATGTTTTAAAGGTGTTTGAAAGTTTTTGAAAGTCCAGATTATCCCAACTAGAATTTTGATTTGAAAGAAATATTTTTTTTTAAATCCGTTTGAATTTTTTTTTTCTAGTGGTTGTTTTGATAACATAACAGAAGAAAACACTAAATCTGGTTTTACCTCTTGTTTCAAAATAGTGGTTATTGGAAGAATATGTATTAAGGTGGTTCTTTTACACAACAGTTACAAAACACTAATGAGTTAGGGACCAGTTCTTGAGGATTGTTAATCTCTGAATGAGCTGAGATCAGATGGTCAATGTGTGAGTAAATCAAGAAAGAAAGTTTGATGGCATAGCCCAGATTCCACTCTGGACAGCAACGTCAGATTCTTTGAACTCCTCTTCCCCGTCTTTTTTCTTTTTTTTATGAATCTATGCTTCATTTAATCTACCTATTCTGAATCCCACAAAACTTTTATGATCCATTAATACACAAGTACACGGCTCAAGGTCGTGCATGCAGATGCGTTGCTTTGTCTGGGACACTGTGGGTATGCAAAGTATGCAGTTTGTGACTTCAATCATCAACCATCCATTTTGTCTCCAAAATTAGCTTAAACAGTTGTCATGTCACTGGATAACAGGTTAGCTACTGTCACATCTGAATTATGATGCTGTTTATATGTAAAATTTAAGTTATTTATACTTTTCTGTACTTTATATTTGGATTATTGGAAAATCGACTTTGTTTATAGGTCTCCTCCAAACTCATTTTGAACAAATATGTTGTAATGAAGTCTCATTGGCATCTGATCAATCATAACAAATTTTCAGCCACATTTAGACATTAGCAGTAGAGATGCACTGATATGTAAAATTGGGTCAATTTCATTTTCCAATGTTAATATTGTTGTTATAGTTCATAACTTAGATTTACCATTATGATATACATATCCCTTATATTTCAACACATTAGGCCACCACACTACCACTCACTAAAATAAAAATGTGTTTTTCTTCTTTCACTTTTCAACCAAATTGAAAAAATTCACAAGGAAACCATACACTTATTATCTTTTGTTTTGAAGGAAACTTTGCCCACGTTGATCTAGATTGAAAAGAAATTGATAGAAGTAATAACAGGAACAAGTTGAGGCAAAACATTTTCGGACAAATCTCTCTTTAGCAGGTTGAGGTAACGGCTTAAAGCAGCTCTGGCGTTTACACAGGACAAACTGTTTCTTTAATCTTTCTTTAACTCTTCTATGCAGAAGCTTTCCACCTATTTCTGCTGGTAGACAACTAAAGACAACAGCAGCAAAGGGCTTTTAATTGTTTTGCCATTTTTACCTTACATATTTTAATAAATGACACATATTTTATTTTCATGTTAGATGCAAAGGTCCTTAGTTTGTATGTTTTTCATACAGTTTTCATCTTCTGGTGCATCCCTGGGTTCTCTCTGGGTACTCTGCTTCCTCCTATAATCCAAAGTGTACCTTTTTAGATGAATTTGTCTGCCTGTATTGTGTTTAAACCCAGTATATTTTCAGAAAAGTCAAACTAATCCTAGCATAAATACGGATTCAAATTTAATTACAAATGTTCCTATTTGTTTGATGTCTTGATGCCATCAAGATCTTTTCCGTCTGAGGAAGCTTGCTGATTACGACGAGTCGTTGTCATTACTGTAAATCACCAGCTTTGCACCATGTGATAATGGCAGAAAGAAAAAAAAATCAACTTAATTTAACTTCCAGCAGAACTCAACTCAGTATAAGTATAAGCAGCAATTTATTTATTTTATTTTGAGAAGAATTTCTACACATAAATCAGACAGGAAATGTTCAGAAAGGTGAGAAGAAAAAATATTCAGCCATTGTTCCAAGGTCAAGAATTATGGTCCAGCATTGAGGACTAACAGTCTTTGTGCATGCGGTGCCTGCTTCATCCTTTTGCCACCCTCTGACAGGGGACATTATTGTTAACTATCTTTTAAAATGGCTTTACATCGCTGCACAGTTAATCAACTCTTATAATATCTTCCCATTTTTGCTCCGTTGACAGAGTGCAAAGTAAAAGCAAAGTAACTAAAACGCTAAGACCTTCCTGTGAAGATTGTTGAAGACTAATAACATGAGAAGCTCCTAATGCAAGAAAAACATTCTATATTCAAATGAGAAATTATTAAACCTCTTATATAAAGTTTCGTAACCGAATTGTAACCCTCTTCTTTCTCTTCGTGGCATCTCACAACAGGACAGCACTCTCGGTCCCGCCTTGATCCCTCATTTTCTTCTAAACCTCTGTTTTTACCCCATCAGCCTTGTCTTAATTGGGTTACCCATATTAAATGCTCATCTCCCTTCTACCTCCCCTGGAGACGGAGTAAGCTGTCTGTTTCTGGATTAGGTCGGAGGCCACTCGCAGAGACCCCGATCCTCCCTGTAACTTTTAAATCAGTCACCGTCCGAACTGCCCTGCTCCCCTAATGAACCCTGAAGGGCACTTAGTTAAATACAATTTGGGAGTAAAAGCGTTTTGTACTGTATGGAAATGAACCCGTCCCGCATGTGAGGAGAAAGCCCAAACATTTAGCTCAGTAGATGCATCGCACACACACACACACACACACACACACACACACACACACACACACACACACACACACACACACACACACACTCATATTGATTTCAGAGTCCGGTGTTCATCAGCATGATGGTCATGTTCTGCTGTAATAATGGGTGAGTGAGCCGCGCTGTCGTGCAGTAAATCTCTGCAACCACAAAGCTTTTATGTTGATATACACAGGCAGGGAAGGATAGGCTTTTTAATCCACACCGTAATGAAATATTTTTAACCAAACAGGACCTCATCATTTATTGCGTTTAAAGAAAGGATGGGATCGATAAAATCGCTTTCTTTCTGTGTAAAGTACCTTTTGCAATCAAAACACAGGCAGGCAGTTTTTATGCCATAAATGTAAAGCTGCTTACAGTAATCAGAAATTTGACGATAAAGTATATACCTACAAGAACTTAATATAAAAAGCTAATTAATGCAGGTTACTGGACATTTCAGGCACCTAACCTAACATGTTTAGTAAAAACTATGCTTCATATTTACTTTACTGTAACGCTAAAAAAACTTATCTACTGGAATTAACTGGTTGATTTAGTAGCCCCAAACAACAATCAATGGGATCAGAGGGAAATAAACCCTCAATAAAACCCCAAACCAGATATTCCCGTTTTTATAATTATTCAGATTCTTAATATGTTAAAATATCAAATATGCATTCAGTTTTTCGGTAAACAGACGTTTATTAAAGGTAATCAGTAATCAATTGTTTAGCTACAGATTTGTTTCTAGTTTTTTTTAATCTGACATTCAATTTTAATTTACATATTTATTAATCTGTTTTCTCTCCAGACTACCAAATGTTTAGGAAATTATTTTTTAGTGAAAATAATATTATTAACTATCTACGAAGAAGAAACTATGAGCATTTTAAAGGTTGCATTATTTTGATTAAATACATATTTTACGTTAAAGAAAAAGAGCAGTAGATTTGTCTTAGAGATCCACAAAGTATCAGGTACTTTATTAACATGTTCTTAGTTTAACCATACATCTCTTCAAGGCTAGCGTTCGACCATCCAAAAACCAAAATCATTTCTGTTTGTTGGACTATACATGCTATATGTGAGCGCTACTATGTTATGCTGACAGCATCACTGTTGGTGATGAAGATGACAGGAACAGGAAATAGAGCACGGCAAAAGTTACTTGGAAGTTTTTTTGAAAACAATATTAAAATCTCTGTATCGTGTATTGTTATAGAACTAGTATTACTTGATATTAAAAAACAAGCTTTGCTAACATCTTTTTGATGGTGATTATTTTACTGAGAGTCAGGAGGGTTTTATTTATATTTTTTAGGGAGATATCCCAAACAGTTGTGGTCTATAGGTTCTATCATGTCATCATAGAATAAAACACTTCGCCCTACTTTGTTTTAGGTAGACGTTTAGTAAAGCGGCTATGCTAAATGATAAACAGGATTTCGTGTTTAAGATGTCTACGTTTAACTAGATGAACCCAAAAAGAATAATAAACGGTCTAGACTTTTTTATCTGGTTTTACTGATGATAAGAATATCTGGCGTTGGAAACTTTGAGGTGGTTGTGAGCTAGAAATGAGCGATAAGGTACCCTTAGTGCACCTATCAGCCTAAGTAAATAGAAGCTGGTCTTTCTTTATACTTGTCTGTGGTTGAGTGCCTGGGAATGCCCTGCGCTCCACCGATGGGTTTGTCTGCAGGGGAAGTATGCAGCTGTTGGCTCCAGTTGTTCATGTGGGATTAGAGCATTTGCCTGAGTGATAGTCAGCCATGACATCCATATAATCTTAATGTATTGGCTCATTGTTTTCATTAAAGAGAGTGTGCCGTTTGATCCCTGTTGAATTATAACGCCGCCGCCCTGGAACATTTAGGCATATGTCAGCTAATTCAGCCATTGTGAAGATCAGTGCAGTGTCCAGTCAAATACCACCTTACTAACATTTTGTCTGATTAGTTTAACTAGGCTTTTATCTACATTCAGCGCTGTCAGCAATGCATCCCCACAGAAAAATAAAGCTACTCCTCAAGGGTAGCGTTCCTAAACCCATATGCTTTTAATTCTTTCAGGTCGACGTTCAAAACTATTTGATAGCACTCAAGGAATTGTGGGGTTTGGTTAGTTTTAGTGTTTTTTTTTTAGTATAATATTTTCTTTAAACAAACAACAAAGTAGACATGGTTTGTAATTTAATCTCCCATCCACTGGCCATACCTGAGGGGTGGGTGCCTAGCGCCAGCAATAATTTGACAAAAAACCTTGAACAAACGTTCATAGTAAAGGGAGAAGTAGATTAACCAATTAACCTAACAGCCATCCTTTTGCTCTGTGGGAGCCAGCTGTAATAACCAGAGAAAAACCATGTACTGCATGTATAGGGACGATAAAACAAATAGTTGGTTAATTATTTACTGAGATGTTTCTATGAACTAAGATTAAACACAAAGAAAAAAAATCAACTTCTTGTGTCAGATTTGAACTTTGGTCAAATGTAACAGTAGTGTTTCTTGTTTCTTACAATTTTAAGTAACTTTTAATTTATCTATGGTGACACTAACAGATGTGTTTGTTTTCCCATTTTCAAAGCTAAAAAAGTTTAGGAATTCATGTGAGGCCCATGATAGATTGGAAGCCCTAAAACCGCGGTCTCGTTCTTGCTTTGACAGAGACCTAAACAGCAAAATATTGGGATAAATTGATAGGGAGGCAAATTAACCGCGAGAGAAGCTTAGATCAAACACGACAAATCATTTTACCCTGCCTTTTGCATTTGTTTTCTACTGTGTGTTTTAAGGTGGGCGGATAATCAGAGCTTCTGAGGCATGTTTAAGGAAAATCAAAGAAGCAGTTTTTAGCTGGCAGGAGCAGAATTGACAACCGCTCTTCTGCCTGAGTTGAAGGGCTTTCAGGCGCCTTGTCTTGCATGTGTAGTGAAAGCTTGATGTCTGACTGGGATTTTACACCCAGCAGCAGTTGCTTCTGTAGTTTGATCCCAATCCTTCTGGGAGGCAATCTTGTCTCTATTGACTACCTTTCTGGAGCTGGAAAGCTGCCTGAAACGTCCTTGACGTGGGTTATCGTCAGAGCGTATCTTCAGACTTTAAGAACTTGGAGAGGGTTATTTAAGCAAATTTAATCAAGCATGAAAATCTCATGATAAAGCTCCTGTTCTGGTTTCAGAAATGTGCACAGTGTCTCCAAGGCGTGCTTAGAGGCTTGTGCATCTGAATCACAGGTATTGAATTTGGCTGCCCTGCATGCCGGATTGATTATTTCTGTGCAGCAGCTTGAAAAGGATTTGAAGTATGCTGAGGCAAGTTTTCAGCAGGTTTGATCCTTTTCTGCTTTATTTCCAAAATAACTGTTTACAGCCTGTAATTTGGGGAGCTACGTTTTAGGAAAGCATCCAATATTATTGATGAAGTCAGTTGGGTGCATCTATGGCAATGAGAGTCCATGCAGCTGGACAAACATGGTATTGGCATGAGTTGTGTGAATAAATGCCATTTGGACAATACACAGGAGCTGAAAGCAACTATCAAAGCCACCTGGGCTTCCTGATAAACCTCAGTAGAACTAAAGGCTGATCTCATGCCACATTGCATTACTGTAGTAACTGTCAAAGTAGCCGAGACTAAGTCCTGCACACACTGTACAGAACAGCAGTGTCAAATTTCCATGTCAAAAATGTTCAAATCTTGAATGAAGTTGGCATGCTCTCTTAGTGCATAGATGGGTTCTCTCAGGGTACTCTGGCCTCCTCTAAAAGTTGGAAACAGTTAAACGTTGCTCTAAATTGCCCAATGGTATTAATGTGTGCATGGTTGTTTGTCCTGTGTTTCTCTGTATTGTACTGAGATGAACTGTCTTGTCCAGGGATGCCTCCTAAAGAATAAACCAGTATAGATAATGAATGGATGAAGTAGTTAAAACTTGTATTGACATTTTAAATTCAGTTGATTTAATAAATAAACTTTCTGATTATTGGAAGTAAAAATAAAAAAAGTAGCTTGATTTACAAAAGATACATTCAGTGAAACATCTTGCATATGCAAAACAAATATTTGTGAAAAACCTAATAAAGTTGCTACTATCAAGGGTGTGTTCATGGTAATAAGAGAGTGCAGTCTCTCTCTTTGTTTTAAAACAAGACTTTCATTAGTCTTGGTTCAGTACTCAGAAGATTTGGCAATTTGTCTCTGAACTATGCCCAGGCAAAAACTGGCCATCTATACATGATGTCCCTTCATATTTAGAAGGCCCATCTGTAAGGACACATGGTACTCTCCTGGGCCTTGGTCCAAGTCTTGGCAGCCGAACCGTCGGTGTTGTGGGGAAAAAGAAAAAAAGAAAAAAAAATCCAATGAGAAGCGGTTCCTTTTTCTTTTTTCCCCACTTTTCCTTGGTCTACAGGGCTTAAACAGCAGCTGCTTACACCTGACGCCCAAGATCCCGGATAGACCACATTCTGCAGAATAGGGGCAACAACCTAGGGCTCACATTACAAAGAAATTAAACACCACAAAATCTCTTTGCCTGCCTCCCGCCTTTTGTAAGTCTCAGTCTCCCCCCTCCGGATCGTGTCTCCTGGGGCACCTCTCTCATGCCCCACGTCTTTGTTGTGTTTTTATCTTTGGGAGTGTTGTGGACTGAGCCTGGGAATATTTACTTTTTCTTGCAGTCAACAGTTCTTTCAAGAACAGCAGGAGCGCACATGTAACTGCAGCAGAGCCTTGGCATTTATAACTTTTACCAAACCAGAACTTGTAAGTTTCTAAAGAAGAGTTAGAGTAATATTTCAGTACATCAGTTAGATGTTGGCATACGAAGCTTGTAATAACACACTGACCACATTGGAAGTCTAACTGAGGTTAGGTGTCTTGGGGATCTTTCTGAAGCAGCATAATTAGATTTTCAAACCATTTCTGGCTCCGTTTTCTGTTTGGCATTTTAGGGCCTGATGGTATCTAGATTATTGCAGTGCAGTTTGTGTGAAAAGCAACTCAAAACAGGAGCCAAACTACTGGGGCTTGATTTTGGAGGCTGTATATAAATTATACAAATTATGTTTTGGGTATGTTACCTTTTCGTTTAAGTAAATATGTTTGTTTTACTCTTTTTCATTTCCTGGTGCACTGAATTAGTCAGACTTGCATAAGGATTTTCTATTCTACTATTCTGAAGATAAATACATTATTTTGTGGAACATTAGAAAGATACTTCAAATGATATGGAAATCTCAGTTACTATGACTGAAAAGAGATACGAAGACATTTAAATGACGCCATCACCGGAAAGAAAAACTGCATACAACCGTAAAATCTGGACATGAATACCATAAAGCAGCAAACTCACATGTTTGAGAAAATGGCAGCTTATCAATTATTCAATAGTTGATCGAAATAATAAATCAGCTTTATATTAACTCCTTAATTGATAGCTCTCATCTCTTGTTTGAGTATTGCAAGTCTATAGAAAACAAGACATTCTCAAAGTGAGGTAGATCCACTTGCTCACTTTTAGAGATATGCTATTTGAGTCCTCCTTCTAGTAACCCCCACAATATCTATGCAGTACTATCAGAGGCATCATTAGGCCAAAGTCACCTATTAATGGTCGAGGCTGTGATATAAAAGGCCTTTCATTGAGCTCGTTTTGCTCCTTAGTGGAAACTGCAGAGACAACTTTACCTGCTTCTGACATGTTTGAAACGCGACCGCAGGACTGTCCCCTCTTAGAGCTTACACGTGTATTGGTAAGCATGTACGCTAGAAATGTGGGGAAGATGAATTTCCTCTGTGAACAATGAACATGCCACAGACCTTCTCCTGTAATTGGATGAGGTCTCCCCTCAGGCCTTGTCATTGTTCTAAAGGAATGCCTCCTTCTCTGATTACTTTTGTTGGAGGGATTTGTGACAAACTGCCAAACCGTGTATGTCAGCGTCTTACGCTCAAAAATGCCTGAAGAGCCTGCAAAAGCAGATTTTGTGTTGCATATTATCCATCATTATTGTTAAGTGGGAAACAGATATCATGACCACATATAAGGAACTCACAAAAGCAGCAAATATGGCAGGTATTCCTGCTGTCCTTCTGATATTTATGAGTTGAAAAGTTCAGAAACAATTAAATTTAGAATATTACATAAAAATACTGTGATTACAGGTAATCCTCAAACTATTGCATTCATTTGCTATGTTTTGCAAAGGAGTTTACTTTAGACCACCAGTGTCCAAACTTTTTGTCATGCAGGGCAAACTCTTTTAGTTCAAATTCCTAACAGGCTATAAATTGTAATTGTTTTTTTTATTTGAAGTTGCAAAATTAATTTTGTGATTTTTTGTGTTTGTTTTTTACTTCCTATATATTAATCTAAATGCTCATTATTTAATTGCGACAAAGTAGTTAGGTTTGTCTAAACATAGGGATCATTCCTTAAATATTTACCTTATTATAGTTGGTTTTGAGATAGACAGGTTTCTTTTGTTCGGTCTAGTCAAATGTGTTGTGACTATTTTCAGCTCTAGGAACAACAATAAAAGTCACTCATCTCAACAGGAGCCTTGGAACTTACAGGTTCTTCACCGTGGTTCCAACTTCTTGTTTTACTATATATATATATATATATATATATATATATATATATATATATATATATATATATATATATATATATATATATATATATATATATATATATATATGTGCACCATTCAGTTGTTGTTTGTACTTGCTTCGTGGTGAGACAATGCTGGCGTAGTTCCAGCTGCCTGAACCATAGACCTGCAGCCACATCTGCTAAATTGAAATGAAAACGTGTTCGAATTCATGGTGACTTTGATGGTGAAGCGACATCCCAGTGTTCGGTGTGTGCATGTGCACATGAATATTCATGACGACCTCAGGGCTCACCAGACCCTCGGTCCTGGTGTTTGTCTCCTGCTAATGGGCTGTGCCATGCTCTGAGCGAGGCGTGCATCTGGCAGTTTCTAAATCATGCAATGCAAAACTAGCTGTTCCTATTCACCCAGCTTATTATAGTGTGTAAATTATTTTTTCTTAATTAAAAGTGTGAAATTTGTACATATGTCTTTATGGTAATATAATTTAGTATAGAAAAAAAGTTTGTATTTATGGTTGAAGGGCTTTGTTTAACTTTATGCACATTGTAGGAACATTGTTACATAGTGTTTTTTGTCTGTAACTGGTATGGTAACTCTCAACAGCTCAACAATAAGAGCTAGCAGGCTAAATTAACCCACATTTCATGGTTTAAGTGGAGCTCTGCCCTTTAGCTAATTCAAGATCCAGACTAATTATTTTTGTTGTTTCTGTTGTTCCGTTTGTGGATCCCAGACATTTGTTTGGCAGAGTCCCTGGAGGCACAACCTCTTAGTTTAAGTGTCCCTCAGGAGCAACAGAAGGTGCAGAAAACCAGCAACAACTGTTGCTCGGACCCACAAATCCGGTGGAATGTTCCTTTGTATATTTTTACAGCATCCCCGATGTTTATTTATTGTGGGCCAAAAGTCTTATAGCTAATAACTTCAAAATTGTTTTTTAGATGTATTGATTTTTCTATGTATCCGATTTTATTTAAATTCTAATAGGAATTAAGTATCTTTTTATTTATTTAATTGTAGAATTGTGACAGATTTGTCCCTAAGTATTTAGACACTTGCTAAATGAATATAGAGATAACCTTAAAGTAATTTAAACTCATAATCTGAATTTTGGAAAATAGCCTGCAAGTTAGTGGAAACATTCTCCATTAGATTTTAAAAAACAAAACAAAAACAAAAAGTGATTTTCTGTTTGGTTGTTGTACAAGTAGGAAACGAACAATCTTACTATCAAAATGGCAAAGAAGAGAGATCATTACAGGAATACTTTTAAAATTAAAACTCCAGTCTTCATATTCATCCTACAGTCATTATATTTCCATAGCAGCTCATTTTAGAGTTTTTTGTATATTTTTACCAAGGGTGTCTTGCAAAAAAAAAACTACAGGCTTTATTAACTTGGCCTTTCAAACTAGTGATCTCAACATTAAAAAGGTCATGACCTCTTACACTCCGCTTAGGAACCTGAGCTGCTGTGTAAACACAAGATGTAATAACAAATAAACACTTAACTGATGCTTATCTCAGCAATCAGTCAGCGTCGGTTAACGTGAGCTTGAGAGCTTTACGTTCGCACCCACACACAGATTTTCATGCCCGTCCAAAACAAGCTTTTTTAAAAAGAGGTACTTTTAACTGAAATATAAAAAATAAATAAAGGCAATGAAACAAGAAAGAATAGAAGAGGTGAAGGAGACTCAAAGACATCTGAACAGATCAAAACAAGACGCACAGAATTTCAGGAAAAAATGTCTTTCTCAAACCGGTAACGCAGTGAATGATGCAGTCTTATCTAGGAGGACCGGCTCTACGTATTACTATTCTCTTAGATAACGTCTGTGAAAACTGATTGATTCCTCCAGAAACACAAGGTTTGCATTAAAAAGAATGGGAATTTGTCTGGATTTTGTCACTCTTTTGCTTTGCTGTGAGGAGTCACCAGGCTGACATGTGGGAGGAAAGTTAAACCGCTGGCAGCATTAACTTAGTTGAGCTGAATTTAAAGTACACAAGATCAAACCAGCGCGTCTCCATCCGAGTGAATACAAACACTTTAACAGTATGCAGGCTGAATAACAGCAGCTGTCTTTGGAAGGAGAAGATGTTTGCTAAAGTGCAGTATTAAAGGTGAGCTCTTGTGTGATATCACAAGCCTTGACGTGATAACAGGCTTTGTTCACAGATAATCAGACGCTGGATGGTGGTGTCAAAGTCGAAGACAGGATTTATTAGGAAGGGGGCTGTGGTGATGAGTTTACTGTTCGGTGTCTTCGGAGCTTGCCAGAGACAACCAGTGTCTTTTGAAGATGTGCCTGATGAAAGCTGTAATGTGATCTACCTCATCAGCTCAAGTTTAGAGTTTTGGAATCCACCCTGAGGAACTTCTCCTGCCACCGCAATTTAGGTATAAAGCCATGTCAATCTTTAAAGCTAGCATAATCCCAACCACACTGGAATAAAAACGCTCTGAATTATTATTCTTGATTTATATTTCATAATAAAAATTAAGCCTGTGGATAATTTAAGACAAACATCGTTATGCCACAAATCTGTTTGTATTTGTCTTTCCCTGAGTCGCATAACTAGGTTAGTTCTGTCAATCAGCATTTACCTGCTGTCAGATTCAATCTGTTTAGTCTACTTTGTCACAAGTCCTTTGGTGTTTTTTTTACACACATATACACCATAATATTTAATAGCGTGGAATACACATTCTGATGAAGCTCATTTGTCAGATTAAAAGTTCCCATTTAAAATAAGAAACTTTAAGCAGGTGTTAAACAATCACATCATTCAGCCTGCGTTTTTGTATGAAAGTATTTCCATTGGCTATGAGGAGAAAATAATCATAATAAACAGAAATATAGACTTGAAAATGTGTTATATGAAATAAATCTATGTGATTTGTGTTAATTAGTGAAGTGAGTTACAGAATTAATTGCACTTTTCAGTAATATTTTCAAATTTGTGAATATGACTGTAAGTTAGCCACCCGGCTATTTGTGCATTTTCCTGTGGACCCTGAATCTGAATTATTCCTGGAAAAGTAATCTTTTGGTAGATTTTGAAACTCTTTTGAAAAGCAGCCAATCCAGGAGCACCATTTATTTTCTTTGTCACTGATTCGCTGTACCTCAAAGCGCTGTGATAAAAAAAAACGTATTTTTAGGAAGAGATAAGAAATAGCAGTTTGTAAGATCCATCCATCTTTTTAGCGTTACAAAGACATTTCTAAGAGAACCACAGCAAGAAGCTCTGTTCACAGATGAAGATACAAGTAACAGTTGAAAACTTTCCCAGGACTGGCTGGTCTACCAAAACCACAACAGGACTGCTTAAGAGAGACTCATTCAGGAGGTCACAGAAGACACGGAGCTGATCTTCTCAAAAGTTACCTAAAAGACTCCTTACCGGTTATCACAAATTCTTACACAAGTTATTTTCTGTGATAGAAGTTATCTTTAAGAGGATATTCTGTCATCCCAGTGCTGTATTTTACAGTTATCTCCATAAACTGCGATAAATATTCGGGGCACAATGGGAAACAAACTGACTATTTTCACAAAAATAATATGATCCAGCTGGAACAAAAGAGAAACAGCATCAGACGAATTAATGTAGCTGGAAAATGCTCAACTTAATAAAAAACTTGAACAAATCCCAAAGGAACACATCATGCGTCCTTCTGTGGAAGCCAGACTAAGAAACAAATTAAAATGAATCTTCATTATCAGAGGCAAACTGTGTTTGTGTCCAGAAATATTCATCAAGGTTTTGTTTTGTGCAGAGAATGGGCTGAGTATTAATTAATTTATAATGTTCCTCGCTAGTTTTGTACAAATCAGTGGAAAGACAGTTTGTTCTGAATATTAAAGCTCTGTTTTGTGCCTTTACTCTGGTTTGTCCTGTAAACATAGAAAAGATGTGCAGATCGGAGTGAGGAGTTTTTTTTAATAGAAGGTTTTTATGTGGCTTGAACGCTGGTGTCTGACAGTGTTGAGACGGGGGCTCACGTGAACATCGTAGGTCAACATAGAGGGACATAAAACCAACAAATACGCCCAAATTCATAACTGAGCAATTAAAAGAGACCTTTTAATCTGACAGTCATGAGTTTAAACTTTGGGATGACGCTGGAATACCTAGCAAGAACCAATGTCTGCACAGGGAGAACCCTTTTACTCAAGGCAACAGTGCTAACACCTGTGCCTGTGGGCCGCTTTTCTTCAGTTCGTATTGTCACAAAATCCTTGATTAGGTTTTGGTTACATGCTTCTCAACGGATCAACCTAAATGATAGACACATCAGGGTTTTATTGATATCAATTCTTGTCATTTCATTTATTTTATTTTATTTGATTAGCTATAATTAAGTACATTTGAACATTATTTGTATCCTGCTGTCTGATAAATAGAGAAGTCAACCTTAAGGGTGTAAATTATCTGGATAATTCATATGGACTTTGCTGTTTTAGGGTTGAAAGATGTTCTGGAAGAAACTCAACAATCAATTACTTCTGTCTTTGCGCTCTCTGGAGTTTACCTTAATTCTGATGTTTACAAAATTTCCCCAACTTTCACAATCCTGCCATGTTCCATTTAGCAGCTGGGCTGTAATATGTTAAGATTTCCTTTTATTTCCTACTCCCTGTTTAGATTATGCTGCAGTTTAGCTGTGCCTGTGGCTCTGTTAGGATTAAGGCATGGTTCACAGATGGAGAGGAGATCAGATTTATTGGTCATAGTTCTTCAGTGTATTTTGCTCCAAAATACATGATCTACACTACAGATCTATACCCAAGGCAAGACTGGCAAAACGCAAGGGCCTCCTTTAATGTGACTTTATTATTTGACTCAGAAGATTATTCAATTGTCTTTGTTCTTAAAGTTGACATTGTTCATCAGTAAATTATATTCTCTCTGTGGCAAGAGACACAGAACAATATCAACAGATCACACATTAAGAACATTGATCTTGTTTTAGTCCCAATCTTTTTGTAGCTATATTGGGATCAGTTGTTTGGAGAAACAGACCCTGATCACACTGAGAGGAGTCATCTAAGGTGGCTCAGTCAACCTGTCTCCACACTCCCATGGAGAGTTAAGAGCGAGGTTGAGGATGCTGGGGAAACAAAACGTCTGGCAGCTCTGCAAATCTGTCTTGGTCTGTTTTCATGTGTATCTGTGTGGTCTAATCAGATTTTCAGCAAGCTTACGCACACTAGATTGTTCACTGTGAAACTGTTGCTGGAACACAAATTTGTCTCATGAGTTTACTTCCAGGTCGTCTTTAGCTTTCTTTTTTTTAACTATAGTTTGCATTTTATTCCCAGCATCAGTGCATCTAGGAGATAAGCACAGTGTTGTTAATCATTCTACCGATGCATCAAAGCCCTCAGAGTTTAAATGCACATCAATACGGTGCTATTAACCTGATTAAAGCTTCAGTCTGAATAAAAAAACAACCATGTCAACAGCATTTCTTGATTATCTTAGCTCAGGAGAGCAGGAAGTAACTGTGGCAGGACTCTTTACAACATTGATTTTAGATACTTTATTCTGCTCTTATTTTCCAGATTTAGGTTAGTTTGGCTGATTAAATAATTTTGAAACTGATAGAAATAATGTTGTATTGCATTATTTCAGCCTACTTCATGTTGTTTTACAGTTTTTTTTTAAGTGAGTTCTTGATTTTACAGATTCTTTAGTATTTGTCATTTTGTGTTGCTTGTGAAATACAACTTTTCAAAAACTTGTTGATCCCAATTTGATTATACTAGGTTCAGGTTTCAATAGATGGAAACTCAATTTTGTTTTATTCAGGCTACGTTTGTGTAAACATTTTTTTTTTTTATAATTTGAAGGTGGTACAAAAAAAAGAAATCACTGCATGACTGTATAACAGAACATGCAAGACTAAATCAGTTTATTGTGCTATTGTGCCTTGCAAAGACATGTTTCTCTCCTCAGTGTTTTCTCTGTAAAAGTTGCAAATAATGCCATAAAAACATGTGAGTTCAGCTTTTTTATTTTTTTCCCCCTCCAGGGGGTCTTTTGTGGGCTCTAGTGTTCCTTTTTTGCAAGTAGGTTGACAGGAAAGGGGGAAAGACATGTGGCAAATGTTGACAGGAATTGAACCTGTGACAGCCCTGTCGAGGACTCAAGGCCTCCATAGGTGGATTGTGCTATCCCCTACACCACCAGCACCCTGTGTGAGTTCAGCTTTAAGATAATTTTCAGCATGTCATACCTATCTAATATGCAGTGATATTGATGAAACCGACCCCATCCAGACTCCCATTTAATAAATAATGACTCCTAGACTGTCTCACAGTCATCAACTGCTTTTTTTCAGTTTTATAGTCTCATTATTATTTGTAAAAGTAATTACGAACTTGACACTAAACCCAATGTGTAAGTGAAAACATTTTTGAACATGTTTCTGGAAATATAAAAGCGAAATGAACAAGAAGCTCACTAATATAATGGAATACTGCGAAGCCCCCTGCAGGGCTGGAGGAGTCACGACGCCATGGGTTTCCTTCACCTCCAGCCAGTTTGGCATCTGCTGCCCAGCAGAGACCAGGAACACGGATATTGACAAGCTTTATAAACACACTGAAGCTTTTAAAATAGAACATAACAAAATGTTAAAATGTACTGGATGGTTGAGAAACGTTTAGAAATAAACTAAGCACAGCAAAAAAGCAGTTTTTAAAATGACACCCTCTTTTCTGGATTATTTGAACCTACATGGTAAAGATGAAAAAAATGTATTTGAGTTGATATAAGTGCTATTGAGATATCCATATCTTATCTATAGTAAACGTAAATGTTGCCTATAATATTACGAAGTATTATTTGATATTAGTAAATTTCTTACCCCATTTGTCCATGTCCTAATGATGTGCTCAAAGTTTTAACATTTGTCTGACAAAGTTTTAGACAGTTCTGAGTCTGTTATTCCTGGAAAATACATTATTTGAAATTAAATACTATTAGCCTTTACTAGAGATTTACCACAACTCCTAGACCTCTAAATGGCTGTGGAGGGTCAGACTGTGGTTGAGGGTTCAAAGCCTTTTTCCATCCAAAGCAGCCTATCACTATCAGTGTGTGAATGGGTGAATAACTGAATGTGGTGTTTTGGAGTCCTTTGGTCTTTGCTGAGCATTTACCATTTACCTTTCCAGAACCAGCAGCTAAGAATAGAAAAACAGAGAAACTACGCAGTTTCAACCACAACTTGCTGAAAGTCTTACTCTCTTTCAATTTCTTTCAGCTTGAACAAACCACAGACATGTCTTGACTTGTTGTAGCTTCCCATGTCTTTTTCCTTTGTCTAACTTGATTAAAGTCGCCAATACTAAGGATCTATTAAGTTAATCAATTACTAAATAGATGATTGGTGTGGTGTGAGCTGTTATAGTTGTGGGCCTTTATGTGCATCCTTTTGTGAGTCAGCTGAGGGGTCTAGACTCACTGCATGTCTCAATTAAAACACGTCTGAATCAAACAGTTGGTAGAAGAGGAGCGACTAATCTGTTATTATTTTATAATTTAAAACTCTGTAATTGCTTAAAGAAAAGCATTAGTTTGTATTTGTGAGAATGGAAACAGCAGAGATAAACCAAGTGAGCCCGGGGAGCTTTCACTGAATAGAAGAAGGTTTTTATTTGGGGTTTAAAACCAGCTAAACATCGATGATGTCGAGTTTATTTCCAACATCTAGTCTTCCTTGATTCATCTCAAAACTCAAATTTTTGCAGACAAGTAAAAAAAGAGAGACCTCAAAGTTGAATCATTGTATTATCGAATAACCCGACTTGTAGATGCTTTTTTCCTCAGGCTAAATATTTATATATATAAAGTGCTGCATTACACATTTCCCACAAAGACTTGCTCACTGGTCTCTCAGAGTCTACAGCCCAGCTTTAATACAGGTGGATTTCTCAGAAATATCTGAAGTCCCCCGACTAACGCTCTACTGAAAACTTTTTTAGAACCATATCCTCAAGCTTCCTTGCATTCATGCAGAGGAGGTCACGCTTTTGGAAAGTGCTGAAGGGTTTGCAGCAATTGAAGCAGGCTCGTCTCTGAAAACTCAGGAGTGACGGAAAATGAGCTGACACTTAAATCAACTTTAATATACTTCATAACTTCTTAAACATCACGGAGTAGACTTACTTTTTCGCTTTTTTAAGCTATGACTCAGCCTTTTCTCATTGATCTAGCCTCCATGCTCTCTTGTTCACATTTTGGTCTTTCATTTGCTGGCAAGCTCAGTCTGCCTAAAGCATTTTATCCTCCTATCAACTGATGATGTCATCCGTCCTTTACATGCAAAACATATTCTTTAGCTTTTTACACTTTTGCAAAAAACAATATAACTATGAAAGTGTTCTAAATGATGCAATTAAACCTTAAATTTTATGGCATAACATGTTTTAAAATGCTGTACTAAATATAAAAAAGAGGACTTTGGTTCTGTCAGTGCATTTGGCTTAGATGCTGATCAACAGGACATCAAGATTCATTTGGTAGTAAATTAACTGGCCAAACTTCCCTGACACATTAATCCAAGTCAAACCTAAAGGACACCGTATGACTCATTCAAGGACAAAATATATGGAAAGTTATACAAATAGACTGATGTATTTTTCAGGTGTGCATCCAGTGATTAATGAAGTCAGAGTAAACTCTAAGTTTTTCAGACTTTGTAATAAAGATACTTTAAACAATAGGAACAGTAAAAGCACAGTATAAAGGTTAATATCTGTTGTTTTGAACCTGTATAGTTTAAAAATGTAGCTGTATCTTGATATAAATTTTATGCGCATCTGGCTGAACTCCACTGTGTGTGATAAAGAGAGAAGAGACCAGAATGAAGGATGAGAAGGAAATGGTTTAGTTTAGTTTCTTATAAAAAATTTGATTAAATCACATTGGTTGAGATCTGGAGCTCCATCCATCAGTCTGCCTGTCCATCCATTGTTTTTTTTACAGTTTATATTGAAGGTCGTAATGCTGCCAGAATCTTTTTATTTATATTAATTAGCCTGGTCAAGTCTGCCTCTGCTGGGATCGGCTGTCTTTAGAGCCTACAAAGCTCTGGAGAGCTTTTGGGTCACAACATGTTTTCTTATGGGTAACAAATAGACTGAAAACTCTAAAACTTAAACTTAAAAGGAAGAAGGAATAATGTGATCTCTTTACTTTAGAAATACACACCTTCTTATGTTTGTCTCTTAAGAACATTTTACTCTGTGGGACTGTTGACGTCTTCCAAGACAGACTTTCTGAGAAAGTATCCCAATCGAATTAGTTCAATTCAGTTAGCAGGACACACAATGAGGTTTGATTAGGGTAAAAAAACTAAACTGCTTTGATTTGATTAGACAGGTCTGACAGGAACATGGGGTGAAAACATCAAAGGTCTATTTACAGGTTTTATTAAAATCACAGTTAATAACACTCCATGTGTGCCGGGCTGCGTCTCACAACAAAGCTGCAGCTTCAGAGGGGTTAGGTGTTACCCGGTAAGTCTTTAGGTTGTCTTAGCTCACAGATCAAGGCCACTAGTCTCTAACTTTGAACTTGACATTTCAAAAGGGAGAGGATAAAGAGATGCTTAAATATCAAATCCTCCCCCAACTCCCTCATCCGTCATATTGGACGCTGTTAAAAGATCAACCCCTGAATCAAAGAGGACTGTTTGGGGAAAAGTATTTCCCCCATCTGTTTGTCTGGAGCATTAATTTATGTAAATTTGAGCTTAAAAAATATTAGTTATCCCATATTTTTTGGTTTTCCCATGATAGCTAGTGAATGTTTACTGATAATACATGAATTCAATCCTAGAAGCTCCCAACTAAAAACAAAGCAAGCAGCAGGTTAGAGGAGTTTTCTTCTCTTGAGCCCATTAGTTTTGGTATTGAGCTATATTTATTCAAAAGGGATACAGTTAAAGGTTAACGGTTGTTTATCTATATTTATATAACATCTATAGTTTAACACATCAGGATAAAAATTAATTATCTGATCAATCTAAGAGCTTAATCTCAGACAGACCTGTTTAACTAATACTCAGGGAGTATGGCTTTGTTTGGAAACTTGAGGTTTACAAATCTGCATCTGTAAGAATTAGAGGAGGATTACAACAAAGTATTTTTAAATAAAGGAGACAATAATATTCTGCACCATGTTTATAGAAACCAAAAACAGAATATCATCATAGCATTTATCAGTTTACTCCATACTATATTTTGAAGAGGTTATGAGTTGACCTGTGTCTGGATATGGAATAAAAACATGCTAGATCCTATAATAGTAATATTCAACTTTATTTGCCAAGTACGTACAGGAGGCAGCCATTTGCGGCACCAGGTAAGCAGTAGCACAAAGGGGGTCTTGCCTAAGGACCCACACTGGATGCAGTGGTCTGTTTTCCCTGGGCAGGATTCAAACCCATGTCGTCAGGTGAGATTCCATTTGAGCTATCCAGCCACTTATGACAGTGAAATTAGCCATTTAAAGCCAATAAAGTTATGTTTTTCTTTTCTTATTAGATTACTCAGAACTGTCAAATAAAATCATCTTCAGTCTAAATCTAATAAAACCTTGGTTTTATAAACGATAAACAGCCAGAAGTTTTTTTTATTGTATGCATATTTTCATTCTTAAACAATTTGGTTGCTCATGTGTTTAACTATGATCTATGTGAGACAGGAAATCTCTAGACTTCTAATTACTGCATTTTGTGGTGGAGCCAGCGCTCACCTGGACAGTAATCTTTGAGCGGAAAGTTTCCGTGGTTGAATTTGGAGTTAAGAGCTGAAAAAAAGAAAAGGTTTTTAACTTTGGGCATCCGCCGGAGGAAGTTCAGAGGTAGTGCAAATATTTTTTTTTATAGCTGCACAGGTGTGTTTAAAAAAGAACATCAACACAGATTTCCGTGTGTGTGGTCTTGTGATAACGTTTCACTAAGTACCCCCCCCCCCCTTTCCTCCACTCACACACATACCCACCCATGTTTGCCCTCTCTTCTCACTGTTCCTATACTTCTTCACACAAATAGCTTGACAAATGGACGGCACACAGGTGTTGCCGACCCCTCCTTTCCAGCTACCCCCATACTCAGCAGCATGGGAACGGAGGCAGCTTTGGTGTTATCCACAGCTGCTTGTGTCATTTTGAACCCCACCTCCCCGGGCCCTGCGGGACATAGTGCCACTTATGGCTGGGATTCCAGTCAAAACGACAGCCCAGGCTCAAGGTTTTGGCACGCTGCTGCTCAATGAGTCAAACAAGTGGAGGATATTGTCTGCAGAGCCCTGAGAACTGGAGTCTCCCAGTCTGGAGATCAAGATAAAGTCTGGACGTGAGCTGCTCGTCGCTCCCATATTAAACAATGGTGCTGGTTATGAGTTCTGAACACAGATGTATATGTGATATACGAGACATGTCTGTTGTGGAAATAGAGGCTTAGCCCTTTGACACATGTCAATAAAAGCTCAGGTGAAGATTGATGTTCAACATTTGACTTTCACTTGCTGTTTACATGCAAACAATATCCAGGTTGTTGTAAAGTACTATAAGTAAAGTGTAAGGAAATAAAAGTTTTACCAAGTTTTGCATTGATAAAAGGTTAAAAGGTGTTTGTGGTTCTGTGTTAAGCCTTTCTTAACTCAATACTTTGTTGAACCTCTGCTGCATTTAGAGTAATTTTAAGGATGTCTGTACAACTTATTCTCACTCTTCTTTGAAAACTGGCACATGCTCTTTCAGACTAGATCTAGATAAAATTATATGTGATGGCAGTTGAACCTTCTGCTTCTGCTGTTCTGAATACTGAATAATACAGGATTATTCTGTGTTTACGTCGGTGCACTCTGTTCAATTGACAAAAAACATCTTCACAGCATGATGTTATTCTATACTATTTTACAATTGGATTTCTTCTTTAATAATGAAAATAGCTGAGTCGTGTACAACATGTGGAAAATGGCAGTTTTTAATAACTTGCAACGATTCATTCTTTAGTTAAATACACCTCCAACCTCTGTGTTGATCTATGAAATGGGATCTCACATAGTTTTGCACAGCTCTGGAAATCCCTTCAGGCTGCCTTTTGATATCGACTGGCAGCTAAAATGTGCTTTGTTTGCTGCCCGTCTTGGCAGGTTTCCCTCCCCCACTTGCTCCTCCACTGTCTGCTGTGAACTCTACCTAATCTGCAAGTGGTTGTCCTTCACTTATTCGAAGAGCATTTACAGAATAGTTCAGCCAGTTTACAGAATTTTTGTAAAATATCCTTATTTGTCTTTATATTTACTCAGGATTCTGTCTGATCCTGCTCTGGCCCAGCAGCTACAGACCTGTCATTGTGCTGGTCTTTTGTCTTTGACCAAAGATCAAATCGCTTTGAAGCAAAACTTTTCTTTTGATTTGTGAGGAATCAAGGCAAATCTCTGCCAATTACAAACTTAAACATAAAAGTCTATAAAGAAAAAGGGATCTCAAAGTGACCTAATTCTTTTTAGAGGTTAGCAGGATCACAACATAGAACCCAGTTTCCAGTTTAAAGCTTCAGATATTAAATATTCTGCTTGTTGTTGTTGAATTTGTGTTTCATTGGTCGTATGGTTTCTTGCCACAGTGGAAGCATTTATATATTAAGGTACTGGAACTGGGATTTACCTTTACCTTTGTGTATGTGCTTTGTTGTTGGTCCAGTTTCTTTCTGTGTTAGTGCTGTGAGTTAACTCATGACTGGTTCAGTGCTTACCCTGGGCATCACGAAATATATTCAAAGTGAAATTAGGGTAGATGCAAGAAATTAGGGATGTACAAATATTGATACCCGATATTAATACTGCTGTTTTGGCTGTTAACCTATTTTTACAGATATATAAAATACATTTTAAAAGTTTCCATACACTTTCAATGCTATGTAAAAATGACCACACCACCCACATTGCTTCTGTTTCCAGTTTAACAAACCCACAATACTGTGCATCATTATATATAAACATTGGGTGTTAATATCCGCTGTGTGTTGAATTGGTACAAAAATTGGCTTACACCAATTTTGGTGGCAATTTATCGTGCATCCCTATTTTTAACACTATATCCAGGTATCATCATTTGGTATTCCTTGTTTAGTTGGACTAAACCAGTCTAAATGTGACTTTTATTATTGCAGCTTTTATCCACCTCCCATCCATCCATTCATCACCTTCCCTATGCAGGGTCGTGGGAGAATTTGGGTGTATTTTAGGCTTAATTTTAGCTTTTATACTTCTGGTCCTAGTAACAAAACATTTAATTGCACTAGGGTGTTTGTTATGCTTAGTACTACATTTAATGTGTTCAAATGTCTTTAAGTCATCATTGCTACTTTCTTGGTAGTTTAAGTGAATTTCATATTCAATTTCCTAATTCGTTTAAATAAGCTTTCTTCGTAATACTGCTTTGAAGTTCTCAAACATGTTATTTCCACCATAAATCCTTAAAATGGTCATTATATAATGTTGGACTTCCACAAAAAAACGAGTTTCAGCTTTTTTCTCACCGGATAAAAACTGACTGTAGACCTCTAACATCTGACCTTCGTCCTTGGTGGGAACCAGTACAGCCAGCATTCATCAGCAGGTCAAACCACTGCAGATGTTTATCTGATGCAGCTCTGATCAGCAACAAAAATGAAACACTTGTAGACATGCTGATCTTTGTCTCTTTTGGACTTAGGGAATAGCAATTCTGTCACAACCTCGGGACCTCAAACAAGCCTGATTTAAAGATTTACAGGTTCTGCTGTAAAGTTTTTAGTCACTGACCATCATTGCAGTTTCTTCTTCTTGTGTCCATTTTACATGTTAGCTTGATTTATATTTAATTCGTACCTGTGTTTATTTACATGTTGAGGGTGATTGTAAGTTTTAATTGCTGTGTGTTACCTGTCCACGCTGTATCATTGCTCTTTTCCAATCACTTCTAATGGATACAGAAATGAATTGTTTCTTGTGTTTCACAGTAAATTAGGAAATTAATCTACAAAGTAAAACTATTAAACATTAAGCATACTGAGATTTCAGCCGGTGGTGCTGTTACCATTCCCACAAACCGCACAGAAAATGGGAAAATAATTACAGATTGGTGTAACTCAAGATGTTAGTTTCACGTAATTAAGCTATAGATCAGTTATTAGCCATGCCAAAACTGTCCTTAGCATCTTTTAGTGGTTAGCAGCATTAACTGGTTGCCTGCGGGGTTGGGTTGGTTTGTTGACCCAAAGCAACAAGTACAACAGGGTAGTTGGACTATGGTGTTTTTTTCCATTATAACCATCATCCTTTTTTATCCAAATATGCTTATTCTATGTTGTGAGTTTTTATGAATGGCAATTCTGGTTATTTTGATGCAATCAACTGTGCATCGCCAGACATTGACTGAAGGTTTACAGATATTACATATTTAAGCATGACTCAGCATGTTTAAACCACAGTAAACTAGGCTACACACTGGTTTGTTTGTGACGACAAACCCCATATGTGGCCAAACTATAGTTTTATTTTATATAAGTTTAGTCAGGTTTAACTGGTTTATCTGTGTAACTACAGTACTGTAGCAAATCATTTTCTCTTATTTGAGATTTTTGATGCTTTTGTCTTTTTTGCTCTTCAATGTTTTAGATTATTTATCATTTTTTATACCTGACAAGGCAACTTGAGTAAATACAAGAAGTAGATTTAAAATTACTAATGATGTGAAAAATTACTTTTCAAAACTGTATGATGTGCAATTTATGTCTGTATGTCCATGTTTCTGTCACTTTTCTCCTGGGTGGATCTTTGTATATCTGTTTCTGTCCAGTCTGGTTATTCAACTCTCAGGTTCCAAGGTTTCCCATTGAGAACTATTATTTTTCTGTGTGTTTTAGCATTTCTAAGGCCATGTTTTTACCACAAATACCACGCTGTGAAGCTCCACCACTCCTTATGTGGCCCAAAGCCTATGCATAGTTACAATAAAAAAAGGTTTTGGTTTAGGGGTCAGGTGTGGGACTGAGATGTGAATTAAATTTAGTTTGGCGCGGTTTGGGGTAAGGGTCAGGCTTAGGCTATCAAAATTCATGAAAAATGAATGGAAGTCAATGCAAAGTGTGCTTCATGTGTGTGTGCTTGTGTGATAGGGGGTTAAAGGTAGGACTAGCCTGGGCACATGCGGTAAGTAGCCTTTCCTCCTCATTAACACAGCAGTGCACCTGTGATCACTCCGATATTCTCTTTGAGAGCATTAGGGTTCCCAGCAGGGGATTTGTAGGGGGGCTGGGGTTCAGCATTTTGATCCTGCAGAATTGGGTGTGGCATGCTTGCCCGACAGCTCGCCTCATGTCTGCTTGATGCGATAAAAGGAGATGGAACGCACTAATAAGCCTTTGTTGCATGACAGGCCCTGCTTGAGTACAAATGTTTACAGAACTGTGCAAAAGGTTCAAATAAAGTAATAAATGAAGTCATTATAGATCAGTTTACAGAGATAGATTTATTGCTTGTAATCATCCTTAGAACTAATTGTATATATCTTTATGCAAAAGCCTCCCAGACTCATCAAAAGCAAATGTAAAATGGATAACAGTCCTCTGGATGTGTTTATTTCATTTGCATGATTGCGTGGTTCTGTATGTTAATGAGCAGAATTAATCAGCTCTTCTAATGTTTTCTCTAATGTTGCTCTGTTGCTAGCCGTTCCTTTGTACAGCATCTAACAGCTGAATATCTGTGAGTGTTACTGTAAACCATTGATACTCATGAAGAAGAAGCTGAAACCAGGAAATAGATTTTGCATATTTCATCATCAACAGTCCATTGGAACCTTTCTTACCAGTTTGATGTTACCATATTAGCATGTTATATTTTTGCAGGCACGAGAACGCATCTGGCTTATTTCTCTTCTTGGCAGATTATTTCGTTTTATTAAGTCCTGGCAACGACCCAGTTTTTAAACACAGGACACAAATCGTGCATAAGCTTTAAGTCAGCACTTGCCTGATTGTGTGTCAGCTTTTTCCAACCCTAAACCACTTTGGATATGTGTTTTGGGATCATTACCTTTAGCCATAGGAAAAACATCAACCCTAAAGTGATCCTTAGCATGATGCCACCACCTTCATTCTTACTAATTAGTATAGTGACTTAGGTTTAAAAGCCTCACCATGGGAAACAGCTTTTTCAGGATAGTTCAGCCCTGAAAAAAAAAATATCCAAGAACAAATCAAACCTGGCTTTGGATGATTTAATTAACTTTATGGTTAATGTGATTGTGCTATTGTCTGCAGGTTCTGAAATAATATTCTAAGTAAAACAAATAATCAGTTTTGAAGGAAAGCTGATTTAGTTGGCTTTTTCAGCCTATTCAGCACTGTGATTATGACCCCAGTGGCCGGGATAAGGGGGCCTTTGTTGGACCACTGGATCCAGCCAGTCTTCTGTCATCAGAGGTCTGATTGGAAAGAGCTCTGCTATTTATAGAGTCAGGATGACGGCCAACAGCTCATACCCAGACCCTCTCACCTTCATGTCTTGGCTTTCACAGTTTTTAATAAGGATGCAGTTGGCACAAGTCATTTCAAGCCTTAGAATGTCAGTTTTGTAGACCTTTCCCAAATTGGTAACACGCCATGAATATTGTCCTTCTGCAGTTAATCAGTCGAGCAAGGCTGTAGAAAGCGTCAAACTTTAATGAAACATTTGCAGCAGTTAAGTTTGAAAACTTTACAGCAGTTCAATGGTCAACCATGACAACAAGCAAGCTGTTCAAGGCTCTGTCTTTCAAAAACGTTTTTTTCTTACTTGTTTTAATCGGCCAAAGACTGATGACAAAGCTCAGCTAGGAAGAATTAGCAGAGAGCACATTAAACATGACTCAACAGATGATACACTGTAACCTAGGAATTAAAAATCCACTTTAAAGTTAAAAACCCCTTGGTATTCTAAACAATGCTCTGACCGCATATTGATGCTAAATTATGCTGAAAACACATAGATATTAATCAAAATGTTGGCGGTAGAGTTCAGAAATTAAGTACAGGTCGATTTCTAAAACTAGCATTAAAGCAATGGGACTTTATTATGCTAGATCATTGAACCACTGTGGCTCAATTAGTTGCAAAAAACTTAAGGGTTCTTTAATAAAACTGCTACTTGAAGAAAACATACCAAAAAGTAAATGCATAAAAGAAAGCAGACTATAGTGGTGAAAAGAATACATTAGCACAGCTAGCATAGGCTAAATATTCCATGCATGTCCAAGGTGGGGGAAAGTGACCAAGCCAAGATCCTGCGGTGCTTCAGGATACAAACAGACAAAATGGTAACAGCCAATCAACTGGACACTGGGATCATTGATAAGACGCATAGGACAATGAACATTGGCACATTGGGAAATATGACAGCTCCAACAGATACCTGGAGAAACATCTGACATGTCAATCCAGATTAGCGCAGTCCTTCAAACAGCTAAGTTACAGAAACCTGAAGATCCCAGGCTTTGTTAAAGGACCTGACCTTGAGGTAAAAAAGCAACATCACTGTCCAGTGGGATGAGGAGTGGAAGGCAGGATAGTTTTTATAAATGGCCAGTTCTTGGAAAAGACGGTCTAAACCTATAGAATACATTTTAGAGGATCTTAGACTGTAGAGGTTTTATTGTCAATTCTCCCAGTGCTGAAATGGGACAAGCTCCATAAGTTTTATTTAATCTTAGCATATCAGTCTATTGAGTGAAAGAAAATCCCATTACATATCCCTGAGCTAATGTTTCATTTTTAAAATCGAAGTCAAATAAAATTACTCCGAGTGTTTTCCTCCTAAATTGAAGCGCAGTTACCAATTTTCCTGAGCTACTGACCTAAATGCGTTCTCGTTCCCAGGCCAGTTTGAGGTATTTTTACTGTAACCGAGCCACTTTCAGATGATGCATGCAATTGTTAAGACTGTTGGAGGCTGAATGCGTCATTTTATTAATGTTTAAATTTCCGGGACTTCCCTGTAATGGACCGCTCGATCACTGTAATATTAGCTTTCAGGGAACTTTGTTATCATCAGGCTCAATTTAACTATTTCGTTTTTCCTTCTCTTCTTTTTTTTCCAACGTCGATAGCTGAAGGAACTCCCCCATAATCCAGCGTTTAGCCCATTGACCTTTAATTATCCATCCTGTAGCTGCAGAGCAACCTGCATGTCAGAGCCCAGCAACTCTGTTGGGGGCTTTATTGATGGGTCGTAGATGCAGAGGAACACGCCACGCTCACTGTTGAACATCAGATACAAGCATAAATAAAACATTCGTGTTGCTCCTTTAATGAAGTCTCACCCACCGGGTGTAGTGATGAAATATTAATGCAGCTGCAGAAGAAGTTGCAAACCAGAGGGAATGATTAGCAATTCCTTCAAAGTCAGAGATTGCAGGCGTTTTTTTTTTTTGCATTTGCAAATGATGTGAGGCAGCTGAGAAAAGTTTGGAAATCTTCTCAGCTCGGCTGATACTTTTTAAATCGTGTTAGAGTTTAAGGAGCAAGGAGACAAAGAAAGACTAAATACCCTAATATTCATGAGCCTTGACCCTATTTATAACTGACATGATATAAAATCTGTATTTATGACTGAATAAACCAAAAACAATCATCTTTACTTTAGATTTTTTAATAAAAATGGAGACAATCTATTTGCTTTTACTTGTATCCAAAAGCAGAAATGTCACATTTAGCAGTTTTTACCCCCTTGTATCGTTTTAAGAGTAAAACAGGCACATACAACTAATTAGTCTGGTTACCAGGTCCAAGCACTATTCAGCTGTTTAACTGAAATGCCAGCTGTAGTGAGTTTGTTTGGTTTTGGCTGCACTCAGTGTTTTGGTTCTTGTATTTTTGTTTATTTGTTTGGTTTTTACGCTCTTTTCTTAGTGCGTGCTTGTGTTTAGCTGTAGTTCTCTTTATTTATACACGTCAGCTATTCCCCCTGTGTCTGTTTGTAGCCCTGTGTCTCAAAGCTCATCTAGTCCAACACAGCTGCAGGGCATTCTGTTGATCACTTGATCCTGGTCCTGGTGATAGTCGTCCTCAGCATAAATATTCCTTTGTTCATTCATTTGATGTTGGATCTGTTGCTGTGTTGTCTCTCTTTTTCATGAGCTCAGTTTATGGTTATTATTCAAATCCACCCTATCTCCTGTCTGCATTTAGGTCCACCCTGTAACCATATTTATTTGGTTTACCGGGAATATTATCAAACCAAATTTGTTGCAATTGAGGGAAAATTGAGCCGACTGACCGATCATCAACAGGTGGGAAGGATATTAAAACATATTCAGAAATCCAATTTAGGTTTCCTATTCCGACTGGTAAGATGATCCTTTACAGCTGATAATGGGTTTCAAGCATTTTAATCAGGAGTGTGAAAGAAAATAATGCAAAAATTGTTTCCTCTTCCACATTTTACATGAGAACACAGAGGTCAGGATTACCTTAGCAATATCTAGCAACACTTTTGTTTTTGCACACTAACTTTGTTTGGTGCACATTGTGCATTTTCTATAAAAGAACTGCTGAAAACCCGCTACTGGAATTCTGTTTGCAGAATTCTTTGTCTTGTCCATCAAAGTTTCCCAACCCTTGACAGTTTTCACCTCCACGTTGATCTCGGAGAGCCAATGAAGGTCCTGACCTGAAGCTGCGACATGCTCTGTCGCATTGAGAACAAAAATGGCCCCACAGATACATAAAGAGGCGTCTTTGAGGAGATTTGCAGCCCTTCCTTATCTCTCTTTGTGAAAGAATAAAGCTCAAGCCCCCTCACTGTCACACACATCGGGAACAGGCTGCAGGGAGATTTGTGCCAGATGCTGCTTCTGAAAGCACATCAGGTGGACAAGAAGCTCTCATCCCCACAGTAGGGCCGTGTGCTTTCACCGCGTGATGGTGTGTGTATGAGTGGCCTTTGATGTCAGCCAATAGAGAGAGTCCCCCAGGTGTTCAGCAGCACATCAGGTCTACGTACTGAGAAGCACT
>JAVLVB010000161.1:1153518-1174676 GCA_032876305.1 Orestias chungarensis | reverse complement strand
GGGGGGGGGGGGGGGGGGGATAGTTTTTTATTTTTATTTAAACTGTTTTCTCCTCTGTTCACATAACACAAAATAAACAATAACAGGTTGGACCACCTGAAAACCTACCAAGACATTACCAACCATCTACACTGACGAGCAGAGCAAGAGATCATCAGTCATAGAAGCTGCTAAAATAGTATAATCTAGTTGCTGTTAGTTCTGCACGCTATAAATCTTAATGCAAGAGTGGTGGGATGAACGGAGTAGTGTAAGAAGTCCTGTTTACAGTTTGTCACAAGCACTGTAGAAAGAAAGAAAACAAATGGATGTAGGCTAAAGTAAAAAGAAAAAAAAACAAAAAAACAATACACAACAGTCTGAATACACCATATCCACTGTGAATTGTTTTAGTCGCAGTCCAGACATAAATCCCACTGAACACTAACATTCTCAGACTTTCTCCATTCTGTCTGGCTGGGGTTCCTCCACCCAAGGTAGCTGAAAGCAAATGTACACAACACTTTTTGGGTTTTAATTGTTTTAAACTGTTTTAAAAAGCAAACTTTTGTGTATATTCCTTCTAGCAGTTATGTTTTACTCAGATTAAAAGCAAATAAAGTAGTTTTCCAATTTTTCAGATGGTAGTGTGACAAAATGTTGAAAAGTTATATTTGAAAATCATTCTATAAAGTGATGTTTTTGCTTCATTTAAAGGCGTTTGAACCGTTTCTATCACTTTGTAGTAAGGTCCACACCGTTCTAATTTCTTTTTAAATCTCTGACAATAGCCTGGTCCGTGCAGTGAAAACTAGGGATTAAATAGCATTTATAAGATAACATTTTTTATGTTCTTAGAAGCATTCAGTCTAATTTCATGCCTCGTGGAGCTTGTGAGAAAATGAGGCTGCTTTCTTGTGTCAGAGGTGATTTGGACTCTTATCAGAGGCTGAGCTGCAGATCTACTGGAGGCCTAAGCTGACAGCCTTAATGGAATGGAAAAAGCCAATAAGAGTGACCACTTTAGTTAGCATCTAAGGGTATCGCCTGTTTGGTGCATAATGAGTAACTGTATGCAAAGCCCGTCCTGGAAGTGCCCCCCTCATTTGGCTCTTTATGGCCAGATTATCTGTGTGAGAGCATTGTGTGAGGCTGTCTGTTAAATGGAACTTCTGAAAGGTCCTATTATCTGTCTTTATTTAGCTTTCTTTGTAAATGCCTTGAAGTGTCAGAACTGATTATAGACGTGAAAATTATCCCAATGTTTGTCAGGGTCAACATGCAGATGATTTTATTCACTCCAGAGAGAGGTCGTGTTGTAAATATTATTATTATTTTTTTAAAGGCGACATAATGGTATGAGCTCCAGTAAAATGACAAAAAATGCTAACTTCATGACTTCCATTCAAAAATGTACAGTTGACCCCTGAATGTTGCGGTTCAATATATTTGGATTACTCTTTGGAACATGAATCTTAATTATTTGCAGAAAATCAGCCTAATCAGCGATTTGTTCACAGCAATGATGATGTCAGTTACCATAATGGCCTGTCTTCACCTCTGGTAACCTCTACTGCTATTATTATGTTAGCATAAGACAATGAAAGTTCTTAACACATTTTATTGCTTACTCTTGCGATGTCAGTATTGAACATAGTGATTGGGCACTGATTAGGTATTCGCAATATATTATGCATTCTTATGTTTTAGTCTAGCTGCACTACTAGAACAGCCCCACACACGTAGAGCTGTTACTTGATTATGATGGAAAACAACCCCAATCATTTAGAGTTGAGTTTTGCAGGGCCAAGGAATTGCCATCTATTTTTGCTAAGATTTGCAAGTCTTTGTAAGGTTAAGGGTTAATTAATCGAACACATACGTGACTAATTAATAATTTCTAAAATGCTTAGTTTTCAAAATACATATTTCAAGTTTTTTTTACATTTCAAATTTAGGGTTTTTAGATCGAGTTACTTCAGAATTCATTACAGTTTTTTTTATCCGACATATTGTTTCTATGTGATTATATATCTGAGAATATGTATTTCTTGTAAACACACAAAGTGTTTTTAATTTTGCTTAAGAAGTGTTTTTTCACATTGAACAACTCAGACAGGCAGTGGTTACTTTCTAAAACCGCTCTAGACCACATTCATATGGATACATTAATAATATTACAACATTTGTTTATTTTAATCCATTAATGAGAGCTGTAAATAGTTGACATTAATATTTTTTTCTCTTCCAACTCACTCATTCTGGGTCTTGTCCAGTTTCAGATATTGTCCTTTTAACAAATACAAATAGGAGTTTTTTTTTGTTTTTGTTTTTTTAATGAATTGATTATCTCTGTGCCATGCAGACACAGACTCTGGGCGGCAATTTGGTTGTCACAGTCTGCAGATCACGGGTCATGTGTGTTCGTGCTGCATAAAGTCATAACATGAACAGATAAGACTGGTCCCAGGTTGGCTTTGGAAGCCAAATCCGCAGCAGCCCCCCAGTGCTAATCGGATTAGCTGAAAAGTTAGCAGTATGGCTCCAAGGAGACAACATTTTTTACACTGACTTCTGCGACATAGTTTCTTCCTCTTCCTCCATAATCTGCTTCTTGTCTCAAAGCCCTTTTAGATCATCTGTATCGGAGTCGACAACAACAAACCCAAGGCACGCTGAACTGGTTTTAACCTCTATATTGAATGACTGTTGGGTGGGGGTGCAATGAATGAATGTGTGTGTGTGTGTGTGTGTGTGTGTGTGTGTGTGTGTGTGTGTGTGTGTGTGTGTGTGTGTGTGTGTGTGTGTGTGTGTGTGTGTGTGTGTGTGTGTGTGTGTGTGTGTGTGTGTGTGTGGGTCTTTTCCACCCAGGTGGGGGAACAATGGTCCGCCCGTTTTCTTAAAGGAATGGTTGAGTGAGCACAGTCCAGAGGCAGCCAGGACAAAACAGAGAAAAAAAATGAGTTAAGAAAATGATTGGTGATGAAGAAGAGGAGGAGGAGGGAGAGAAGGGTGGGTAGGGCTGTGGGGGGTACAAGGGGTTGAATGGAGGCAGCAGGGTGGCAACTGGACTCCTAAAGCTCCTTTCATGCATGGTCTGCTTCAGCCAATGCAGGAAACATGTACTAGTTTTTCTGCCTAATTGTTCCTTATTTGTATTTTAGATCTGCTTATTACAAACAAACGTTACAGTTACTGTTGTTCCCGCTTGGTGTGTAGCTGGACTAAAATTACCTACATTCATGTGGAAATTCTGTTCTGACAGTGGTGTCTTATTTATTCATCCAATGAGCTTAAGGTGGTTTTACACAGAGCTGTAAAATGGTGACGGTTTCTGGCTAGCAGGGTAAAATTTCAAAAAGTAAAAGAAAAACAAAATCACAATCAGCCGGATCCAAGCATATATATATATATATATATATGACGGTATATGACATATATATATATATATATATATATATATATATATATATATATATATATATATATATATATATATATATATATATGCTTGGATCCGGCATTCTGTAAACTCACTATTTAGTAGGCCATAACATAACATTACTTTATTTATATCGTTTTTTTGTTTACAATATCGATAGCACAGTGTAATATACTGTATTTTTTTTGTAAATAAGTGATATTGAATTTTTTTTGTGCAGAGCCTAATGAATCACAGAAGTTAACCTTTTTATTACATTAAAAGTTTTTGACATCCACATTATTTGACTAAATATATAAATTGGACAAAGTCCACAAAAGAGAAAAAACATTCTGCATTCATTGTTTATTTGAAGACAAAAAACCCCCATTAAAAACCTAAAATAAATAAAATTCCTGTCTATTGTCACTATGTGTAGATGTGAGAACAAAGTCCCACTAACTAATGAGTGATGGAAATTAGGTTACACTACACTGAACATAACAAAGCACCTTGCAGCAGCGTGAGAACATGGCAGAAGAGTGGAGTATTCTTTAAGATCCCCTAAACCCAGATTAAGGAGAAACAAATACATTCTTTTGGTGTCATCCCTTTTTCTTATTATTTGTCACTTCATGAATGGCCCAATAGAACAGCTGCCAAGTACAACATGGCTGAAAAAGGTCTTGGAATCAAAAGCCCAGTGTCAAACTGGCCAGCCTTCATTTGCCTGCATTCCCAAAAGGATGCCAAGGAAACCGATTTTTCTGGCCAAGGCGTGGTTTTGTGGTTACAGTCAGTAAGGCAGAAGGAAGAGGATGCCATGTGGCCGAAAAATCATTTTTCTTCTTGCTTTGGGCCAACATGTCTCCAGGTCGGCTTAGGAAGACGCTGATCTGCCAAGCCCACTGCACTGAGAATTAAAGCTGAAGGTCAAAACCAGTTAGAAAGAACACAGTTGCTGACAAATGGATTTTTGATTTATTATAATAAAAGTTTTTTGGTTGATTTATGTGCATTTAAATATCTTTCAGTGTGGTGCAAAGTGGAGCTGACTATGAATGAGAATCTGGAGGTGTACCTTGGTGACTCAGCGGAGCTCCCCTGCCATTACAGCTTCACTGGTGTGGACGAACAGCCCAGCTTGGTCATGATTCAGTGGTTTGTGGTGAGTAAAGAGACAATGTCTGTGTGGAACTAGCTGTTCACACACGGAGCCCCCATGTACTCTTAGTTTCTACCTCACTTTTAACATAATGCTTTAAGGCTCCATAGTATTTCATAGAAAACGGCAGGTTTTTAGAGTTACCAGCAACATTCTCATAAGCCTAGATTGTAATTACAGTTTTGTTTCAGTACTGATGGGTCTGTCCGCTGTTTTACTCATTTACCAGTTAGACAAAATGGGGGGAATCTCTTGTGTTGCTCTTCTGTGGTTCATTTGCTGCTCATCCAACTGTGTGTGTTTTGTGAATGTAGTGTTAAGCATAACTCTAAACAACCCTGACTTACCAAGCTAAGCAGTCCCAGCCCAGCTGAGTTTCATGGAGCAAGCCAGACCTGCGGGTTGAGGGATTAATGCAGTGATGATGTGTACTTTATGCCAAGAGCTGCAGGAATTATAAATGACAGTCATAATTTCTGTTCAGTAAATCAAGTGCTGAAATATAACTGTTTTTAGTATTTACTTGCACAACTACAGGACCATTTTTTTTAAAATAGTGGTAGAGGAAAACTTCTGATGCAGATAAATACGTCCAGCGCTCATGTTGTGCTGGCTCCTCGGATCATCCTATAGTTCTGGTTTACGTTACTTAATTTAATCACATCTTGGATTATGTTCATTCCTTATATTTCTGCTTAGAGAATTAGTCAGTTTCCTGCATGCAGATAATCCAAAACTCTGCTGGTAAACCACATACACCTAGAATCACCTCAAACATATAAAAAGCAGTTAAAGAGTATTTTCCCACTTCACCTACCTTGCTTTTCTGCCTTTTTTTGTCCCACTTAAATTCTTTAGATCACTATTGTTTAAATATATTTTATGAGTATTCTTTTAAGAAATAAGGAATTAACTGCTTTTTTTAGAAAGCTCGGTTAAATTTGTGAACCCAAACTTAGGCCTAATACCTGACTTTCATATATATAATACATAATTAAAACATAGCCTCTCTTGTTAGTATTTACTAAGGCCTATTTTTATCCAGTGTTAATATATATTTTTTAAACAGGACAAACTTTTTTTAATTTCATATTATTCATGTCCTGTCCCAAATTTGAAAAATAAATAAACTATTTAACATTAAAGCAAAACTTGAAGAAACCTGTAAGGGGAAGACAATTTTAAATGGTGCTGTACTAGGAGCTGCGACTAGGAGCCAAGTTCAGATGACCCAGAGACTCCATACACTCCCTCTAGACCCCTGTGTTTTGTGTTTTGTTTTTTACCCAAAGCACTTTTCACAAGTGTTCTAGAAATATAGTTTTCACCAACATGCTTTAATTCTGTGTTCTCACTGGGTTTCTATGCAGAGATCTGCAGCAAACGGCTCGCGGATGCGCATCTTCTACAGCGACCTCCATGAGCATATAGTCGACAACAACACAGACTACACCGGCCGCATCGAGGTGACTTCGGACCAGAGCAAAGCCACGCTCTTAATTCGAAATGTCCAGCTTTTAGATGAGAAGGAGTTTTTCTGCCAGGTTAATGGGTTGGATGCGGGGACTGCTGAGCGCAAGACCCACCTAAGAGTTTTTGGTAAAATGGCAAAAAAATATATAATATAATACCACACAGAAGATTTGAAGTCTAAATCTGTCATGCGTTGTTAAAACGTAGCTGCTATAATTTACTGATTATATCCTTTTCCTAATTCAGCTCCTCCAGACGCTCCAGTCATTGAAGGCGTGCCTTATGGGATTTCTGTGACCAACATAATGCCAACCAAAGTCAGTCAGACCTACAAATTATATAAACTCCCATTAGCCTATTTAATTATCTTGTTTATGTCTAGCGGTCAATTACCTTCTAGTAGAAATAAAAATTTGATACAAAGTTCTGAACTTTTGGATTGTTTAAACTGCATTTGAATCCCTCCAGGTGGCATTGTGTGAGGCTCGAAATGGTTTTCCCAAACCAAACATCACCTGGTACAAGGATGAAGAGCCGCTGATACCTAGAGCAGGACGTAAGTATTGGTCAATGTAATTGTCCTACTGACTTTTCCTATTTATGTACTTCAGATTGTTTAAAAGGTTGTTTTTTTATAAATCAAACCGTACCTCACTGTTGAAGTACTTGCAAAAGTTTATCCACTGGCTGAGAAATTGATTCGCTGATAGCTGTCGGGCAAAAATGTATTCTTTTAAGATAAGAAATATGCACAAATTAATTGGTGTCAATACAATTAGCAATCCAGTTAGCAACAGTGTCAACATTCAATGAACACCTATATCCATGCATTTGAAAACGAATTAAGCAGCATTGGTTAAGGTAAATAATACATTTAGAGTGCTTATATTATCAAAAATATTTTACAAATCAATCATGATGTGCAAAATTGGGCTTAGTTGATAAAAAAATTACATAACAATTAAGCATAACACTAGTGGACTTATAAGTTTCAGATTTTTCTAAAATTATTAACCAAAGAAATTCATGTGAGCTGATTTAGTCACTTTTAAACAGTACCTTGTGTTCACCATTCCAGAGGTAAACGTGATCATCTTGGTGACGCGGGAGTCCAGAGGCTTCTACTCGGTACAGAGTACCCTGGAATACAAAGTGGAGAAGGAGGATAAGGATTCCCATTTCACCTGTGAGGTCAGCTTTTATGTCCCAGGAGCCATCAGGACCATGGAGTCCCAAGAAATCAACATCACTGTTCACTGTGAGTTTTATGCTGTTGTTGTGATGGCCTGTAGTAGAGCAGTAAGCCACTAATTAAAGTCTAACGGTTTCTGTCTCAACTCGGTTCTTCACTGTAACCGTTTCTGAGTTTTGTTACTGTAATTACGTGGCAAATCTTTAATTAGTTCAGCTCAACGCCTTTGCAATTAAATGAACAGTTTCCTTGCTGTTTTGTATTGTCTCCTGTTCTGTTGCTAATTTAAATATTTTCACTTCAAGCCATACTTTTTTTTGCCTGTAGTTTATCTGCTTCTTGGAAGGAGCTTGTTTATTATTTCACAGTGGGCTGTAAAAAAGACTATTTTCACTTGTGTATTGTAAGTGGAATATTCATAAAACACCCACGTTGGAAAAGCTACTGCCAGTAAATACGCTGTGCTGAGGATAACTCATGGAAAATGAAGGAATCTAAATGCTTATGAAAAAGAAATTTAAATCCTAGATACAAAGATTAAAAATGCTCGCAAATTAGGGGTACGTACAAAAAAACCCCACAAAATGTAACCTTTTACTCATGTTTTCAGAAATATTTAGCTGCATTTAAAATTACGTACCCATGCTACAAACTGCAGAAAGGGCCGAAATTCGTTATTGTTCAGGTTATTTGCTTCAAACCGATAAAATATATGGGCAAATGGCTCATTTTAAAAAGGTTTTATCCAAAATCAGCAAATTATGCAGTACTTCATAATAAAAGGACAAAGATGTGGTGTCAGGCAAATCTGATGCAACCGTTTAAAAGCTTCCTTAGCTTGATATCAGACTCTTTTGTGTTTGTTAGAAATATGGCAAAGTCAGGAGAACTGTCCAATAGGTCACTGTTCGGCACAAACAAGAAAACGATACGAACAATCCTGAAAGTCCTGAGGCATAGTTTACAAGTTTGGAGTTAAAAAGGAACCGCATTTGTGCCACCTGGTGGTAGAAAGAGGAAGCTATCAGCCAATGAGGTTAAAGTTCCTACTGGTATACATTACACATGCTAAAGGGCCCCACATCTGAACTCCAAGGTCTTCACCACCACTCACCCAGAACCACAAGGAAAGCTGTTTTAGTCTTTTCATGATCCTGGAAGTAAGTCAAAGAGGTGTTAAATTCGGTTCTGTGAACTGCTGAATTCGAACCTTCCAGGTCCAACAGCAGTATCTGTGGAGGAAGATGATTTAAGGAAACACTGGGAAACACATACTGAGGGTCAAGTGATTATGTGGGGCTCATTAAGGGAAAGATGGATTGGAAAAACGCTTGGCTCCAGAAGCTAACCCGGAAAAAATAGAAGCGGTAGATTGGTACATTTCCCCAGTGCTTATTAAGTGGGAGAGAGGGTCTTCCCCAGTTTAGAAAAATCTTTTGTCTGGTTGGAAAAAACACGCTGCAGCTCTTAATCACAGGTGTCACCTCCGGCTATGGGGTGAAGTCTGGCTATGAATCAAACTTAGAGCAAAAGGGGTTCTAAAGTCTGTGGATGCTTCCCATTAAAGGATTGAATCATTTCATTAAAAGTGGCATTTTGTGTGTAGAGTTGGAGGAACAGCCTAAATAGGTTCTTGTATGCTAAAAACATCTGATAGTTTACGTGATTAATCAGTAAACCCTTTTTGTCAGGTTCAACTTTATTGACTAAATGCTAAGTTACTCTTGCATCTTTTGTTTTTTTTTGGAATAGTTTTGTGTAAAGCCAGACTGGGTCTGTACTGTCAGCATTATGGAAATGACTTTGTAAAGCGACTTTACCAGCGTGCTGAATAAGCCTTTCTAATTTAGTTTACTTGTGTGTGTGTGTCTGTGCGTGCAGACCCCACTACCGAAGTGGAGCTGTGGAAGGAGTCGCCTCAGGGCTTGGTCAAAGAGGGGGATACCGTGGAGCTGCGTTGCCAGGGTAATGGCCACCCCCCACCAGCCTTCATTTTCAGCAAGGAACAAGTAAGAATGGAGCGCCTTTTCTCACCCTACAAGTCCCCAACAAAATGAGTGACACACAAGAGACATGCAGAGAATGTTTTTGATATGCAGAGCTCTCGGGGCCCCGTGCAGAAATGAGTGTGGAGGGTCTTTGAAGACTCTGTCAGTTCTGACCTGGCACATCCAGACCGGGGTCTGAGACCGGAGGCCACATTACAACTGGGAGTAGTTCCCATGTCAGAAACGCATTCATTGTGTCTTTGGAGCCTCAGCTGACTGCCGTCTGAGCGTTTCCTAATCATGCAGACTGCAGCCTTGTTCAAACCATGACGTACCAGAATGATTTAAGTACCATGAATTACAAAGAGAACACGTGTAAACTCTTGTGAACACCACATTTTAAAAACATTTAGGCTTAATTACTTGAAAACCCCTTGGCTGTTTTTTTTTTTTTTTAAACTTACCCTTTATGTTTCAGATCATCAAAACATTTTTATAACAATAGATTGTTCACAGCTTTAAACTGAGGGATGAGCTTTAACTATGAAAGCAGATAAGCGTTTACACTAAAGAACACGACAGCAACAGTAGTCTGGATAAAAACGAAAGGAATTTCTTTTCTTTTCAGGAACCAGATACGACATTGGAGAGCAGCGGTGATGTTTTGATGCTCCCGTCTGTGTCTCGGAAAGACAGCGGCATCTACCAGTGTCGGCCGCTGGACTCAGTTGGACAAGCTGAGGTCAAAGGGGAATACTGGCTCACTGTGCATTGTACGTAAGAAAACGTACAGCCTGCTTTCCAACTTCTCTATAACAATAGTTCTGTATGTGTTAACAATAGACTGTCTAGCAACTGGAAGAATATTCAGGTTTAAACTTTCTTTCTGTATGTATTCCAACGGCATTAATATTGGGCTATTAGGTGATGGACCAGCAGAAAGTGATGCAACTACCGGTAGTACAAATCTGAGGGGTAGCGGCAATTTACAACACATTTCGTCTCAAGGAACTTTACTAGAAAATCATTTCATTCCAATCATAAATGCAGGATGAACAAAAAGTTTACAATCTAGAGAAACCCAGCAGGTTGTATGAAGTCAGTGACTTGCAGCATTCACTCCTGGATCAGTTCGCTGAGAAAATACATTGCGTTATGTCATTGACTTTACAGCATACCTCATACTGAGCATGCATGTTGTGAGAGTGGAGAATAAAAACTCTTCTTTAACAGGAAGAAACCCTCAGCAGAACTTGGCTCAGTACAGGCGGTTGACAAAAGACACAAATGGATACAAATTAAACTGAAAAAAGAGACGTTTTAGCACCAGATGTAGAATGTTGTCAGCATAATTGTCAGCCAATGTCCTCATGCAAGAAGCTGTCTCAGCTAACAGAACGCCAAACAATGTGTGGCTCCTATGGAGAGAAGACAACTTAGAGAAAATAGAAAGTTAAAAGTTAAAATAACTCAAATTAAAGCAGATTAGACTAAATAAGAAATAGTGTTCTTCTGGTTTACCCTTTCAGTTTAATTGGACCTCCATGTCTTAGTTGACCTGCAAGTAGTCCATCCTTTCTTAGGTGCAGATGCAGAATTGAACAGAGCTATGGAAAAGTTTTTAAGCTTGGAACAATTTTTTAAAACCTAACTCTGCTTTAACATCTTCGCAACCTTCCATCTGACCTCTCTGCTGTGCATTAAAACATTAGAACATTATGTGACTTCTAAATACTATTAATTGGAGTAAAGACGGTTAAATACATGCATTCCGCACTTTGCAGATTCCATTTAGCAAGGAACTGTATTCACGTTGGTGGATGTAGTATCTCAAAGAAAGGATGGAAATGAACTGTGTATAAGAAGCTCATTTAGAGACCATGTGTGTCATGTGTTGTTTTGTCCTACTTTCAGTCTTGGACCCAGCTGTTGTGGTTCCTAAAGACTCAGAGGTTATGCTAAAAGGTGAAAATATGGTGGCATCCTGCAACGCCCTGTCCTCCCTGAAAACTGAAATTGTTTGGTACAAGGTTTGTATTGTATCATATTAAATAAATTAACAAGACAAGTAAATCAGAGTATAATGCTGTTATAAATTAAGCTCAGTATTAACGAGAGACCTTGATGAAATTACATGAATTTCAATCTGATCCTAGTGTTAATACAATCTGGTCATGTTCACTAGATTGTGTCGATTGATTTAATGTTGTTGTTTATGGAACCCTGAATTATGCATGTGGGGACAATGTAAAGGAACAACTCCCTTTTAACGTAAATAAATGTCAAGTAAAACACCAGTTGGTGTGAGCCAAAACCGCAATGAACTAGCGTTTTTGAAAAAACAAAACAGGCAAACACTCCACTAAACTTTCCATCAGTGTGTTTAATAAAACCCTTTTCATGGATTTGACCAACATCTTTATCCATAAAATGGTCACAACAAAAGCTTGATTTAATAAAATTAATTTTTAGAAACTTAAATCTCTTTGTTCTATTAAGCGTGTTTTCAACATTTAAAGTATATAATTTGTGTAAATAATCAAGTCTCTCTTTTTTAATGGAGTTACTCAAATGAATTAAGTTTTGGAGGTTTATCTACTGAGACGCACTTGCAGAGTCACTTACCAATTGTACTGCGTGTGTACAATTGTGTATGTTTGTCTCGGGTTTGTGTAGGACGGAAAGCAGGTGGGTCACGGTAACACGCTTCACCTGGACGATGCCACCTACGAGACTAGCGGAGAATACATTTGCGAGGTGACTGTTCCGTCCCTGCCCTCCCTGCACACCAGCGGCTCCGTTCACATCATCGTCCAAGGTCAGTGAACACCTGCTGCTCCCAACTGTTCCTTTTTAAGGTTAAAGCTTTGATTTAGAACATTTTTATGGAAACCTTTGAAGCAAACAAAATCAGAAACCTGCCAACTGAAGGGATTTTTAAAAGCAAATTAAAACAGAAACATATTAAAGAAAGCCTTAAACAGTTTGGGGACATTTCTGTTGAATGTCTTCTAGGTGGTCCCCAGGTGGTGGGTTTGGAGGAGGAGGTCCAGCTGGAGGAAGTGGCTGGCAGGATGGTGAACCTGAGCTGTGAGGCTCGAGGACATCCGCCACCCAGCATCTCCTGGCACATCGTTGGAAGCCAGGTATCTGAAGGAACTCCCTCCAAAGTGACAGCAGATATTCAGTCTGTCAATGTTTCTGTTTTTACTTTCTCCCTCTGTCCATCCATCTATTTATGAATCTGTCCATGACATGACATCATTGATTACCAGAGTGGGTACATGGCCTGATTTTATTTTGTTTTAGTGGAACAAAAAATTATGGGAGGTTTAAAATCTGAATCTGGAAAAACATTATATATTGAACAAATAGTGATAATTAGCACAGTTACTGTAGTTGCAAACTAGGTCGGCATGTCAAAAATCTGCCCTCTATCAAACAACCCTTAAAAACATCACATTGGCTTCTGCCCAACGATCCTTTAATGTTTCAGGTCAGATCTTTTTACAGCAAATCTATTTTTGTAATGTTTTTTGTGAAAATGTTAAAAAATTATTGCCTAACATTTTAACCATTATCCTGGTGTTACCTTATTACATATTTAAAAAATCATTAATAAAAGAACTAAACAAAGGCACACATACAAACTTTAGTTTGAAATAGAAATGTACTTGATTTATTTTCATAAAGAAAATGGATCAAAGCCTTTTTTCAACTTTCAAGTAAACCTTAACGAAATGCAGTTTTTTTCCTTTTGAAACCAGAAATATGTTGCTATTATACTCCATAAATAAAAATCTCTGTGTTTCTCTGTAGAACTGGCAAGAAGTGATGAACAAAGCAAACGACCACATGACTCACAGCATGGTGTCTGTCAAGGTCAACTCGGATATCAGCGCCATTTGTAACGCGACCAACGAAATGGGAAATGAAGTCAAGGTCTTCAGCATTAAAGCCAGTAAGCATCTCTTTCTCATTAATGTTGAACAACCTGCCCGATGTAAATTATCTTCCCAGCTGTACTTCTTACACATACAGTACTGTAGACCATTACAACATTGGCAGATGTTTAAAGAAACTCCTATGCAGGATTGAGTGGCAGAAATTAATGTGTGATTTTGGGACGATTAGCTTGCTGCAAGACGTTCCTCTACGTTTCTGTGACCGTGACCATGTCCAGCTCTCGTCCAGAAGGACAAACGCAGTATTAGCTATAATTCTCATTGGGTTTAACAACAGTGATGTGCAGTTTTCACTACTGCTTCCTATGGGGTGATAATATCTTGTTGTATGCACTGATTACCCAGAGTAAAAGAAAGAAAACTAACTAAACAAAAAGACTAAAGTGTTTTTCACCAGAATGTTGACGTCAACAGCACCCGTAGCAGACCCTAGCAGACGGGGTTCGATAAAGAAATTCACCTCACATAGGATATGCTTTGTTAAGCTTTGCTGTTGAGCAGACTAGGATAATTAGATCTCTTAATGGGTTAAGCAGATTTTTACCATTCAGTCTGTCTTCTGACTTCTTGTTTAAACACCTGACTAGACAAACTACTCTCTCACATCTTAACGTGCCCTGCTCTAGAATCAGGGTTTCACAGGTCAAGAGAGATGTCTGATTTGTACGCAAGAATTGATGCAGAAAATTGGTTTGAATTGTGTCAGAAATGTTTAAAGGCCAATATTACATACCAAAAATAGCACAAACCAATGGTGTAGTCTGTTCTTTTAGATATAACAATTAGAAGGGCTCATTCCTGTGCAGGTGAACGCATTTCTATGTTTACTTTCCACCATATGTGAACACCTTTAAGTTACCCTTTCTATTATATACTTAATTATGTTCATAAGAGGACTTTACAAATGTTGACATTTAAGAAATAGCTGAAAAAATGTATAGCTATTATATAAATCTCTGACTCTCACCTCCTCATTTCTCTGTAGATCCCAGAGATGAATAGGTGTGTTAAAAACATTACTTGTTCTCTCAGAAACAACTATAAAACATTCACGATTGGCAGCCTTACCTTAACTGACCTATATAGACAGTATTCACATGCTGGTATTGTAATTCAAATTGAATAACCTTTTTCATAGTTTTGTTTGCTTTTTGCTGTGTTTAATGCTTTATTATATTAAAAAAATTAAGCTGTTTAAACTTAGGTATCTATTATGTTTACTGACAAAACACTTGCTCTAGATCAACGGTCACCAGCAAAATACTTGGTGCACTTTTTCATAACGACCACTTTGTCACAGCTTATAGTTTTCTAATGATGCATAACATAATGATCCATGTTATTTGGTGATTGATTAGCTCTGATCAAGTGAAGGTTGAGTTTGTGTGTTTGTTTGTTTGATGAACGTTGGTGGACATGGAGGTCTTCCCAGTCTAAGTGTTATTTTACTCCACAGTTCCCACGGTCACCCGCACTGATCCCTTCTCTCCCGGTAAGACGATTACCACACCGAAATCTCTGCATGTCGCAGCTTTCCACCTAAAACGCTATCTTCTGTCTCGATGTTCACGCTTTCCACCAACATCTGCATGTGACAATACCGGCTTGAAAAATAGCCATAAATTATTTAGATCCATTCCACCCCATGACTTTCTTTACCATGCTGGCAGATCTTTGGGTTAGCCTTCGGCTGTTATTAAATATTCTGTTTAAATTTTTCCATGAAAAATCGTAGAGCCAGCAGATCCGAGCACGCCGGCCGTCCTTCGGTTCCTAGGATCAAACGCGCTGCAGCTGTGAAATATTATTTGTTTATCCCAGAATTTTTTAAGTAAACATAAATGAACAGCAGAAGGGAAAAAACAGCCAGAAATGAATCCTGTTTTATTGTAGGCTTTACATACCAGCTTAATTTACACTACACCTTTGAGTGGAGCATAATTATCTGGCAGTTTTCTGACTTAATATGGGCTGTAAATTCCTATCATTAAATCTTTGCAGGACTCTGAGGAAAACATGGAGACTCATAAATAAAAACAATGCGCGGTGAAAACTGTGAAACCTAACTAATCTTTTAAAGCAACTTTTCTCTGCCTCTCTTTCAGCTTATAGCCCTTTTAAACCATTGCAGTCAGAACAAATTACATCATCAACACTTCGTGCAATAAAATGTTTTAGTGTGTTTCTCACTTTTTTATTGAGCGACCATGTTTAAAGATTAATCTACCCATTTGCGGCTCTTGGAAGAATAGTTCAGACACGAAATACAGCCCAATATGCGTTAAAATGTACATAGGAAACTAACGCAGAAGCTAATATAAACATTCCTATGAATCTCGGCTCTGCACCAAGGAAAATAAATGCAACTTCTCTATTGCCAATTCAACTACAGTGCTGCTTGATAGTTTGTGAACCACCCGAAGATGGTCATGGTTTTCTAAAGAGAAATAATAATAATGTATACTTTATTGATCCTGTAGGAAATTGTTTTTGGTGTAAACCACACCAGGGGAGCCATTTTGCAGGCGCCAGGTAGGCTGTAGTGTCTTGCCTAAGGATCCACACTGGATGCTGTGGTGTAATTTTGCCCTGGGCTGGATTTGAACCCATGAGCTTTGTATTGGAAGTCTAGTGGCATTTCAATTGAGCTATCCTGCCAAGTGCAAAAGTATGTGAACTCAGTTAGTACCTCGTGACACCTTTTGCAGCCATTACTTCGTCTAAACGTCTTCTGTAACCACAAATGAGTGTCTCACATCTGCTTTTGGGGATGTTTGTCCACTCCTCCTTGCAGAACTCTGCCAGTTGAGTGAGGTTGGAGGGACATTTGGCATGTACTGCCCGTTTCAGATCTTGCCACAGGATTTCTATGGGATTGAGATCTGGACTTTGACTGGGCCAATCCAGAGTGCAAATCTTCTTTCTCTTAAGCCATTCTTAGGTACATTTGCCGGAATGCTTTGGGTCGTTGTCTTGTTGCATAATCCAGTTCCGTCCCAGCTTCAACTCCCTGACTGATGTCAGGAGTTTCTGGTCAAGAATTTGTTGATAGTCCTGGGAATTTATGGTCCCCTTTATTATATGGAGTCGTCCAGGTCCAGAGGCAGAAAAGCAGGCCCAGACTTTCACATTTCCACCACCATGCGTCACTGTTGGGAGGAGGTTCCTCTGTTTAAATGCAGTTTTACTTTTCTCTAAACATGGCGCCTGTGATTGTGGCCAAATAATTGAACTTTTGATTCATCTGTCCAAAGAATGGACTTACAGAAAGCCTCTGGTTTGTCCAAGTGCTCTCTGGCAAAGTTTAAACAGGCGTCTTTGTTCTTTCTTGAGAGCAGAGGCTTCCTTCTAGCAACTCTTCCATGAATGCCATGTCTATTGATATTTCCCCCTGATTTTAGAAGCATGTACATTTATCCCTGACACTGACAGAGAGGTCTGCCACTCTCTGGAGGTGAGGCGTGGGTTGGCCTTTACCTGCATTATTATTTTTCTGGTGCTTCTTTGTGAAAGTTTTGACAGCCGTCCACTTCTGGGCAGAGTTGTGGTGATGCCTAGTGCCCTCCATTTGTAAATGATTTGTCTCACAGTGAATTGATGAAGCTGGAATCTTTGGAGATGGTCTTATAGCTTTCCCCAGACTGATGGGCTGTCACCGCCTTCTTCCAGATGTCCTCAGATGTCTCCTTTCCTCTCGGCATTGTTGATCTGGTCTTCCCAAACTACATCATAATTAAATGTTTTAGATAAGCTCTATAGAAAAATCGTTTTTTTTAGGAAATGTTTCCCATTAATCCCACATTTCACTGAAAAATCTGTGAATACGAAACTATTAGGCAAAATAAAGATTACTTGATTGAGCAATAAAAAAAAAATACAAATGTTTATAAAAAAAGTCTTCCCATTCACGTTTGTCTGCTTCATCTCTTTTTTTCTGGCGATGGATAAAACGTCTTGCTCTGTTCAGAAATGTTTCTTTATGTCTGATTCTCCATTGTTTTGCTTTCACTCGTCATGCATGCTTTGTTGCTTAAACCTGCTTCCTGCATTTACTGCATGATGTAAGTCACTGTTCTGACAGTAAATGAGACAGATCATCTGTGAAATTCAAGTACTCTGTTTTTTGTCTGTGGTCCTATGGCAGTTTACAGAACTAGACCTCTACCAGTCCGTGACATTTCCTTCCCTACAATGTAAATTGGCCACCAATGAAGGTCGATAAACGGTTTTCAGCATATCAGCAACCTTAAGCAGCTGCATTCATGAGCGTTACTGACACTGCTATGACATTCCTCCTTATTCTTTTCTTACCGGTGTACTTCTGCAAACTGCAGTAGGAACGAAGAGAAGCCAAATGATCCTCTTGTTTTGTCTGTCTCATAGTATAAGGTCAGGACATTGGTTTTTTTATGTAAAAATTTATTCATCTCAGTAATTCTTGAGAAAAAAGGTTGGATATACCAGATCTAGTTCACCCTGCATCTTATTCTCTCTTTTCTTCAGGTTTTCTGGTAATGAGATTGCAATAGGTGGTTGATCCTGTTTCTAGTTTCCGTGTGTTGTTTTGGTAAATAATCTGACCTCGTATAACGTTTAGTTGAGTATAAAGGAGCAAAAAGCGCTTCACACTAAATTCATTCGATCATTCTGCCATGCACCACCTGCTGATAGTACAGGTTTGATGTCATTTCATGATGCCACAACTGTAACGAGATTCCAAGAGACGTTAAGATAAAAACACATCCACTATATAGAAGGATTAAAATAAATCCAGGATTAAAATGAATCCTTTCATTACACACCAGACACAGTCTGGACTGTTGGTGTTGCTGAAAAGATTAATCCTAATTTCATTTTAACTAGCCTCATGTCTTAATTCAAAGCCCCAACAAACACTTTGTGTACATTTGGGATGTCAGGACAACAATTTCCCATGTACCATGCTGTGAAAAGTATTCTCCACCGAAGGATTTGTGCTATTTATTTTGTTTTGCACCACTAGTAAAAAAACAATTAAGGTGTACATTTGCATATTATTTATTTTTGGAAAGATACGCATGTATGAGTCTGATTAGTTTTATTAAGGCCAGTAACATCCACATAGATGTGAACAGAAACTGTGTAACTAACAGCTCATATCTGCCTCTGTGTGTGCAGTTGAAGGCAGCGGGGTGATCATAGTGGTGATCATACTGTGCTTGCTGCTGCTCGCCTTCCTTGGGAGCATTCTCTACTTCCTGCATAAGAAAGGAAAGATCCCCTGTGGACGTTCAGGCAAACAGGAGATGTGAGTAAAGTCTCTCCTCTCTCTCTCTCTCCCTCAATCCGCTTCACACTATTTTAAAAGCATCTTCTTTTTGTACAGCTCCTGAAAGATGACGCAGAACTAAAAAAAAAACGTGTGTGAAATAATGTTAAGAAATCTTTAACTGTTCTGTATGCTAAAATAAGAGAGGATCTTTTCCTTACTAAAACCCTCATCTTGTCAAGACACACGCAGACACGAGCAACACTATTACGTCTTTAACTGAACCTCTTGCTTTTACAGCAGATGTTTGGTAAAGTTGCAGCACAGGGACTCAGCCAGGCTAGATAAACAAAATATAGCGAGTAAAGTTCCTTTCATTTTTACCTAAATTGGCAGATTGGGTTTTCTGTGTACCCAGATCTATACCGCCCCACCCCTCACTGTTTTAATATATTTGATTCATATTTGCATTTTTTTCCCCTATTTCCTGGATTTAAAATCACTATAAACATATTTTTTTCTTCTTCTTGGTAATAATATTTTTTATTTACCATAAATTTACAAAGTTGCATAAAATATATCTTTTTAACAGTGTTGCTTAATTAGAAAAATAGATAAGGAACTATCTTATCTATTATCTGCCGTTTTTGATACCGGCAGGCTCAGATAATTGGAGGAAATTGATCAGTTAGAATTTCCTAGCAAATAAAGTTGACTCTAATTCGAGAATAAACCTTTAATATTAACGCAAATTAATAAATGAATAGGGGAACAAAATGGTAACCGCCAGTTAGATTTGGTGGGAGCTAACTGGTTTCTCCTGGATTTGGGAAAATCAAAACAAAAAAATGTCAAATTCTAACCTAAAATCTTAAGTCAATAGCGCATGCTGCAAACTTCTGTTAATAAATGATGAAAGATCTCCATAATCATTTCTACCTCCACCCTCCTTGTTTACCTGAGCAGCACCAAAGAGAATCCCACCAAAGACGACATTGTTGTGGAGATGAAGAACAACCCACAGACTGAGGATGCTGTGCTGCTAAAGGCTGTGAACGGAGAGAAGAAAGGTCCTAATGACCAGGTAACTGTTGTGGTGAGTGAATAGCTTAGGGCTCAGACTCCAGCAGCTTCAGCGGGCATGGATTAAATTTTAATCTTTAAATCTAAGCCTAATTATTCCCTAAAAATTTAGAAAGACATATTTTGAAGCTTAGGACTTTTTATGGTTGGTTGCATTGAGAGTTTGTGAGTAGCTAAGGAGAACGTGATTAAGCAGGTTTTAAACCAGAGTGATAATTGTGATGAATCCAATGTTGACACATTGGGTGGTTATAAAAGGTTTTTACCAGTTCCCAAAATTTCATAGTGTAGATTATTTTAGTAAAATAATAAAGCTGGGTGATTATCTTCATTTACAGTACAAATAAAAAAGTATTTGCCCCCTTATCTCCTGTGACAGTATAAGGATCTCTGAAACACTTTAAAGTATTTTGTTGCCCAAGTAGACAAAAGTAGAACTTTTGAATTGAAAAATAACAAAGTATAAACAGAACATCAAACCTACAGTCAAGTATAGTGGTGGTAGTTTTGAGTGTGGACCTACTGTGATGTTACAAATACACCACAGTGTCCTCTAAAAACAGATCCTAGTAGACAATTTCTGACCATCATTTTATGACATAAGGCTCATGCCAAGTTGGGTTCTGCCGCACAAATGGTTGTTAATGTTGAAAAACTACCCAGTGCAGTTGAATAAAAACAATTTTAAGTGTCCGCCAGTGATTTTATAAACTTGCTACCAGATTTTAACTGTAGAGGGATGTACCTTTATTTATACAGTTTTGGTCTAATGAAATACAACAAAATGTTATGGAGCAAGGACTCCACAGAACAAGGCACTAAAATGAGAAAAAACTCAGATTCCCTCGAAACTGAAAACCTGATTTAATTGTTTACTGCTTAGGAGCCAAACAAATCTGTTGGTTTCGCAAGAATAGCTGGAAAACAGAAATTTACAACAGAGTATTACGACTATTGTAGGTCTTTTATTTACAATAACCCTAATACTTCGCTATTGTTTTCAAAATGTTCAGGACCTGCCATATTTTTGTCGTAGAATTAAAATCCTCGCAGTGATGAGAAAAGCTCAACCTCTCCTCTGTCTGTGCAGTAAAACTCCCGAAGGTTCTGCGGCGCTGCACCCGGTTGTCCAGATCAGCATCCAGAGGGCGACGGGATTGAGGAGACCCTAGATGATCCTGCTGAACCGAGATCTGCAGACTACCTCCTCCTCCCTGTCTTGATGTTGCATTCCTGTTCCTCCCTTCATTCTTTGGTCTAAGCAGTATTTAGCAGGTTTTTTTTCCCTGGAGCACACTGGCCACACACACACACATTTCCCAAGTGTTTTTGTACAGATTTGTATCTCCGGGATGAGTCTTTGCTTCAGCATTCAGTTCTCTCATTAGTTTTCAGCTCTTTGCTGTTAAGTGTTTTTACAATGGTGAAACATCCTTCTTTTTTTATGAAAGTGTATATATTATATATATTTTGTTATTTAAGATATTTTTGCTTAGATTTCCGTTTCAACAGCTGTGTCTGGCTTGTGTGCATGTTTTTTTTTATTATTATTATTATTTTAACGTCAGGTGAGATTTGATGCAGGATATTATGTTGGAGACCAAATGGTGAACTTGTAGAAACTCGTGTCACATTCAACCAAAA
>JAVLVB010000161.1:1071388-1153418 GCA_032876305.1 Orestias chungarensis | reverse complement strand
AGAGACTTCCTTAAGCTCACATCTGCTGTGCCTGTTTTTTTTTTTTTTTTTTTTTTTTTACATAAAAAACTGAATTTATTTTTCTTGTTCCTTGTGTTGCAAGTGAGGGCTAAAAGCCTGACAGTCCCATGTGTGTGTGTTTTTTGCCTGTTTCATACAGTGACAGTTTGCACAGATGATGCTTTTATTTTGTACCATTTATTTGTTGTAAACATAAAAGATAGATCACTGTGACAGAACCCAGGAAGGTTTACAGTTACATTTATTTGGAAGTAATTGTTGACTAGGTTTAAATTTGCTGACACAAAATCAAACATGCCTGTACAGTAATTATATTACAATTTAGAAATGTTACGTTTAATTCGAATTTAGAAATCCACAAATTGTTTAAATTTAGAAAAATAGGTTTTCAGTTTGGTTTAGATTTTTTCTAAACTCAAGTTACATTTAAATCAATTAAATGCAAGCTTTCATCATCTAAATCATTTTAGGTTTTTCTAAATTTTGATTTAAATCAATCAGCTTTGTTGTTGCAATTTTGTAGATTAAAAAGTCACAGAGTTGTCTGTAATCTTTACCCAGTGGTAACCAAACTTTATTTTTTATATTTCTTTAAACAATAAAGAACTTCTCGTGTTCATGGAGAACCTCCCTTATTGAGTTACCGTTTATGCTCCTTTTTCAGCTTTATTTTGCTGGCCAGTGGCTCGTCTAGCTCTGCGAGTCCAGAGTAATTATAGTGGACCGAGTCAAAAACTGCGGATTAATCTAAAAGAGGCAAAGAAAACATGCAAATATTACTGCTGGGTTTCTCTATGGCTGGGCGTTGTAAATATTTCTCCCTGTGTATTTCATTTTGAAAGGGTTCTGTTACAGAGAGTGCTACACTACCCTTAAGACTTGCAACATTTGAAGTCAAAGTGAATTATTTTTATTTTGTCCTTCTGAATGACGAGAAGTGACGCAGTCGATGGGAATTTAAACACTGATTTGATTGGATCTCATCGTTGGTTAGTTGGTGAGAAAACAAGTTTGAAACTGATCTTTGATCATCTTTTCTACGTGTGTAAATTAAGTGCTCCTCAAGTGATGATTGTTTTGTTGTTGTTGTTTTTTTTACAAGAAAATATGCCAAATAAAAGTTCCACCATAAGAAAGGCCCTCCGCTCGTTTTTGCAGACATTTTCAGTGCCTGTCGGAGGCGAGAGCTTCCAAACCGCTGTCGGCACGGCCTCCGAACAGTAGCTCAGATTTCCTCGCTTCGGAAGGAGGCTGGACAGAAAACGCAGCTCACATCTGCAAAGGATTTAAAGCTGCAAAAACAAACGTGCAGCCACTCTGTGCAAATCCTCCGATCCTGCAGGTGACAACAGCTGGATAATGACAGAGATGAAACAGGGAGATTTTTTTTTAAAGGCACAAAAATGTCCGGATCAGTTCTGTTTTTGTTTTATGTCCTCAGACCTCTGGCCTCCCTGCAGTGACTCGGGTTTAGGGCATGAAAGGTTCATGTTCTGTAGGGTAAGAGGGCTCATCAGGGGAAACAATAACATTCTGCTACCGTTTACATGGCTTGAGCCAAGAGCCCTACAGTATATATATATAAAATCAAAATTAGTCTGCAAAAGAGCAGAATTCCTTATAACTTTCCAATAGAAGAGGAAAATAGGATTTAGAGAAATATTGCAAGAAAAAAACCAAATAAAAAAACATAAGGCTTCTAGTTTGCCATTAAGCGTGTAGGAGATGCAGCAAACATGTGGAAGTACTCTGAAAGAAAACTAAACATCTCTGCCAAAATGCCATTTGTGGTGCAACATCGGCCACTATGACGTACGGTGTTGGCAAAATCATGCTGTGTGAATGCCTTTCCTCAACATCAGAGAGGCCGGACAGAGTTCTTAGGAAGATGGATAGAGCTAAATATTGGGATACAACCTGCTAGAGGCTGCAGGTTTCAATGTCAGAACGGTTTAATGTTATCAAGGTCAAAGTATAAACGTCTCTAGTGCTGATCTCTACTTAGTTGTTTCCTCTTCACATAAATTGAAACGGGAAAAAAGAAACTCCATCCTTGTCCAGACTGGATAAGTGTGCAGCAAAACCAGAACTTCATCCTAGTCGCCCTGAAAATACCAGCTGAAGTTTTAGATAGATCTTTATCGAAGATGCACCAACGGGCCCTGAAAGCAACCGCCCCCCAGTCTGGGTTGGACTTCGAAAAACCAACAGAATTTCTGCTCTAAACTAAAAACATGTAATAGCAGCTGAACAAACCACACTTGCAAAGAGAGTTAAAGAAAATACAGTTTAATTAAAAATCTTAATGGCTTAGGCATGAAAACATGGCGGCACAAATGAATGCAAGAGGATATTAAAAAGACAATAAATAAACTCGTATCTATACAGTAATAAAGCGACAATTTTTAGTAGGCAAGTCTCATGACAAAGGCCAGTTAACTGGGTAAACCAACACACACACACGCACTCACATATAAAAGAAGTCAGCAGATGGGAATCAACACCCATTTGTCTCAGACCTGCAGCTTTCACTGTGTTGGGAGTTCAGCTGTGGAGCGATCGGGTGCGACAGGAGCGAAAAAGCTGCTTACGTTACAGAACATCACCAGGTTTCTGTGACTGATGGGAGGCACATATATCGATTCACCTTCTCACACCAAAACCAGATTAAACTACCGTTTGTAGTTGAGGTAAAAAAAACGAACAAAAAACAAACAAAAGGACACTTCAGCCACCGTCTACTAACACATGGAGATGTTCATATTTGACATGAGAAAATAATTTTGACACCCCAGTGAGGATCACATCAGCGAGTCAGCCTTCATGGCATCAGACAAATGTCATTTACAGACATCTTGATTCTGCAGGTTTAGCAGGGGTCACATAAAAAAATATGCCTAATGACAAAAACATTCAGCTTCCTTAATCTGGACCATTATTATAAGGGTGCAAGTGTTTTTTCTTTTTTAACTGCAGCTAACTATTTATGTTCCTTACTTCCTTCTTAAGACTATCACTTTTTCTGCCCTTTTCTATTTTTTTTTTCGTCTTGTGAAAAAAATACACTATCTTTAAAATATGCAAGATAATTAAAACATTTGAACAGATGAAAGTTCAGTTTAACCCACTAATTGGAGAAAAAAAGGTTCATAAACGCATTTTTACTCGATGACCAAGAGGTGTTACACAACTGCGAAAAAACTTTCAGGTTGGTGTTAAATCTTATTTCATGAAAGTATGACATGAGGTCAGTAATGCACGCTGTAAACCTGGACTCTGACTGCTCTCTTTCCGTTTCTGAAAGACCAAGACTTGATGAGGACGCCACTTATTTCAACCCCTGTGCTCTGGCGCCACGTAGAAACGGCTGCTGTTCAGATCCGAGCCAAAGCTGCCAAATAACTCAACCTATACTACAGAAATCATCCCTCTGAGAAGTTCAAAGCTTTTATATCATTTCTTTTTCCAACTAATGCTGAATAAAAACGATATAGTGGAAATTGAAAAATATTTATATACCAATTTATATGGGTTTTTTTCAAGCTACTTTTTCTAAATCTTACACTTGAACACACACGCACACACACACACAAAAAGCAATAAATAGACAATCCTTTAAAATGAAGCGCACGTCTGCTCCAATCAGAATCAAGGATTAAGCCGTAACTCAAATGTTACAGCTTTAAATCTGTAAAATGGAGGGGCTTTATAGGCAATACATTTACAGTTGCAGAAACATTTTTGGGATTCTTCGCCCTACAGACAAAATCTGCACATTCATACAAAATGACTTAAAAAGTCAAATTTCTCAGAAAAACACAAAGAGTGTCAGCACTGATGGTCCCAGACGAGATCACATTAAAACCAGGGCTGTTAATTCAGGGCAGTACCGTGCATTCAACTTATCCAATAAAACCTTGTTGCCTAGATGGAAATATCATCTGTGGTCTTTTCCAAGATGTGAACCCAAAACAGAAGCGCATCACCGCCGTTGATTAGTTGTCACCACACACGTCATTTTCGCAAATTTAAAATCCTCTAATTTTCAAGAACTGATCACGCAGATGCTGAAATGACTTCCATTTGATCGGCCCCAGTCGGTACACTTTAGATATATTGGTTTTTTACAATGAAGTTCAATTTAAGAGGGAAGCCACCGGCTGAGAGAAACTAAAACAGTGGATAAGTCCTTTTTGGGAAGGTTTTGTTTGAACAATCAACTGTAATCAAATTGAAAGCATGAATTTTCAATATGGAGAGAGAAAAAAAGGGAAAACATGTTAATATTAGTCTAGCTTAGTGTTGTGCTCCATGCCAACGGAAAATACTGAAGTTATTAATGTCAACAAGGTTTTAGAGCAGAGATTTCGGGACATTTCCCTCAATGGTAAGAGCTGGGCGACTGCTGCCTGTTTCCTGGAAGCAGCTCAGCCAGCCGAAACGTTCAGGGTTTATTTAAGGCTTAAAAGGAAACTAATTAAACTTTGTACCAATTTCAGAAGATGTTAGAACATTAGGGTTTATGAGTCAGCATTGGGGAAAGCACGTTGAAGCTGACCGGCAGAACAGAATGTCTGTTTATGTGTTAGAAAAAAGTGGATCCTCTCAGTGGTGAGTCGAAATATGGATTAAATGTAGTGTTATTTTTATCAAATTGTAACTCTAGAGTGTTTGAAAGCATACCAATGGCACTAATTTAACTTGAACGAAGTACTGCATTAGAGGATGGGCCTTTACTTCTTTTTAAATGTTTATGTTAAAACAATCATCTCAGGTTTATCTTTGTCTCTCCATTTTTATTCACAAGCATTATTAAGTGAACTGATAATCTGGCTATAGAGAAGGTGGAAGCTTATCTGCGTGTATCTGAGGATAGTTGACTCGGATCTCTGTGAGAGATTCAGTTTCTTGGGAGTTGCGTGATTTGAATGCAAAGTTGGGATCCGTTAGCTTTTGTCAGGTTAGTATACGTTTCTGCAGCACGGCAGGGAGGATGTTACGGGCCCTCTGGGTGATCCAGTATTATTTGCATGTGAGGTAAACAGACTGATGCTCTGTCCAATCCAGACCCTCCTCGATTCTGCCACAGTAAAAATCAATATATGACATGTTTTCGAATGTTTGCCCATTAGGTAGAAACGCATGCATGTAATTGTTCTTAGATATTTTTTTTAAATAATTTATCCGTTTTCTCCATTGGGGACTTGCAACCTGGTGAAGATTCGGATTTGGGGGTGTTCAGATCCGATGTGGATAGATAATAATTACAGCCGAAATCTCAGATACAGGCAGCCTGTATTAGCGCCTGATCTGCACAACTATTGCAAAACTTGTTGTTGTGGAACCTTCATTTAAAAAAAAAAAAAAAAAAGTTGAATATTTATGTAACTTATCCATTCATAATAAATGTCACTTAATCAAGTCCTTTCAAAAATTTCACACAACAAAAGTAATAAAAGTGGGTATGATTCAGTCCGATATCGCATCAATATCGTTATCGAGCGATACTGAAGGTGGAAATATCGGTATTAGTGAAAAAGTTACTTTGGGACACCCCTTTACTGAAAGAGAGATGCTCATGGACCCAATTTTGTGCTTTTATCATTGACCTAAACAGTTTTATTACCCATACATTAGCAACGAGTCAAACCTGTATTTAAAAAAAAAGGGGGAAAAAAAGGATGTTGTTGGACCGAGACTTTGTTGCCGGTTTTCTTCCCTCAAAACCGCCGCACATGTGGAGGCTAATATTGAAATGCCATAATCAAAATACTGTGTGTTTCAGCCGCTGTTAGTACTAAAGACAGAACATGTTATGTGATTAATTAAACATTAAAGTACTTGCTGAACCGGGAGAAGATGGGAGTCGGACTTCACTTGTGGGAACGGAGCGAGGCAAAAATCCACGCCGTGCAGCACCCGGTCGTGACCAGGCGTGGACGTTCACAACACGAGCGCCCACGCCACACAGCGACAGTCACTAAATTCTTATTGGCTACGGATTTGCACACCACAGATTCCTGCTACTTGCAAGCAGAGCTGAACGGACGAGAGGAAAGGTGCCGACGTTCACAAAGCTGCTTTTACGCGTTTCAGCTCATTTAACAGCGAAAAAGATGAACCAGTTGGCGGATGGGGAATCCAGTTCCTTCCATTTCCAGCTGGGGGTGTTTCAAAGTAAATGTTAAGGCTTCAGACTGAGTCACAAATAACTGATTTAACACCAAAACTTCGTTTTAGAGAAGCAAATAATACCTGACACAGTTAATTACAATTAACTTTGGATGTTTTTTCCGTTCAGTACTTGCGTTCAGTACTTGCGGCCCTGCAGGAAAGTGCACGGTAAATGCCATCCACAATAATGGCACGAAGCGAAGACAGGAGTGGGTGAGTGGGACCTGAGCGACTACGTGGCGATATGAGGTGCAGAGGGGACGGAGACAAACTCGCGCAGGATGTTCTTGGCCGTCTCCAGGTTGTTCTGGGCGATCATCAGGGCCTTCTGGATGTCCTGTATGGAGTAGCCTTGGGATATCAGGCACTCGATCTCACCGTTCAGGGCCTGGTTTCCGGCGACGGCTGCAGCCGCAGCACCGGGAGGCGGAGGATGAAGGAGCAGCGGCGGCGGCAAGGCGGAGGAGGGACCGGGGACTTCGGGCAGTGGAGCGGAAAGGTCGCGGTTGAAGGGTCGAGGGCGCCGGTCAGAGTTGGCTCTGCGTGGGAGTGGTCTGGGAGGCCGATCAGATTCAGCAAACGTACCTGAAAAACAGAAAAGACTGAATAGGATAAGCTGGACAACGAATATATATTTTTTATTTTACATTTGTGTATTTATGTAATTAAAATACTGTTTACAAATTAATATATCAAACTACAACTTTATCACCTGTCCAATTTTATGTGGCGGTTATTATTATTATTTATTTTTGTCACATTAACCCATTATTACAAACATTCATATTTTTATATTTTTTAGATTATATTTTTGTGATTTTATGCAAACAAACTATTTAAACTCACGTTTCACCACAGCTCTCCTCTTATTGTTGTGGCAGACATCGTTTTTCAGAAAATCTCCTCTATTTCTCCACTAAAACTATTGTTAAAATCATGAAACTTCTAAATTATAACGGTGTGGTTTCTCCAGACGTACCGGTTTCTGCTGAGGTGTCCATGCTGAGCGAGCTGAAGGCTGCGGAGGTACAGCTGATCTCAGACAGGACCCTTCTGCTGGGGGCGGGGGGGACGATCGGCCGAGGACAGTCGTACTCATAAATGTCCTCCACGCCTTCGTCTTTTATGTCCGGGGAAACTACAGCTGGGAGCTGAGGAAGCTCTGCAAAAACGAAACGCCACACCAGTGAACACCTTACAGATTTAGAGTGATCAGATGCATAGCTGCACTATTTTAACGGGCCTAAAAAAAAAAAAAGCCTTGGGTTGACAACAGATTACTGAACTGAATTACTGTAGATTACAGATTACTTAAACATACAGTGTGCTTTGCTATGAACATCTTGCTTTGCACATCAGTTCTCCATGGATTTGTGCAATGATGGCTTCCCATTAAATGTGTTTCCAGACACATATGAACGTGAAGAAAATTACCCAGATCAGAGGCCGGCGCTGCGTCAGAGGAGCCAGCCTGACTCTGGATGTTGAACATGGATTCGTAGACTTGTGGGTCGTCTGCGTCATCCTCGCCCGCCTCACTGAACGGGAAAAAAGGGGAAAAGATTATTTAATATTACTTTTAAGGAAACCTAAACTCAAAGTGCTAAAATTAAAAAACATGTAAAAAAATCAATGTAAAAAAAAATGTATTTATCTTATTGGATCCACCAATCACAAACAAGAATTTAAATTATGAGTCACGAAATTTTGGCAAGACCAACTTTCCACGTTCGTTTATCTATCAAATGTTTGCCTCTTTTTTTTAAAATTACATATACAAAACATGAAACTAATACAAACATGGTGAACTGGCGAGCTGAGGAGTAAAAGAGGAATGTTAAAGGATATTAAAAGAATACAACATTCACGCTTTGTTGACAACGTAGAGAAACCAGAGGAAAAACAATCATCTCTTTACATACAGTGTTCATTTTAAACAACTATTGTGCATTTATTTAAATTACTTATGAGACAGGTTTAAAACTATTGTTATAAACAAATCGTTTTAGTCATTACTCGTAGTTCTATTTAGACTGCTGCAATCATCAATTGTCGTTTTACACGATTGACTTCTTTTAGGAACATTTCCAACTAAACACTCTCCCTGCAAGTAGAGGTGATTTTTGGCGTCTTTGCCTTTATTTGCATACTCAAATACATCGTGTGAAGGGAGGAGACAGAGACTTCCTCAAAAAAGGATGCCATGTTTGAGAAGGAAATCAACAGACCCATTGGTAAAGGGACCAATACTTTCACTTCTTTATCTGCCGTTTTTTTCTTCACTGGTTTCAGCTTCAAAAAAGATGTTCCTGTTTCTGTACGTAGATTTAAGAATCCGCTTCAAGGATCCACAAAAAAATACAGCACAGGAAAAAACAAAACACACATACATGTTCAAAACTAATGAGCCAGGACAGCAGCTTTGTGAATTCATCCTTAATTAAAGCCGAAGTTTCTGTTCATCTTCAAACATTATGCACTCCTCCTTCATTTCATCAAAGAGACAAGCTGTTCTCCAGCTGCCTTCATCTTCAAAACCTCGCTGTTCTTCATCTGGTTTTAAATTATTTAAGACTGCGGAACCAGTCGGTTCAGGAGGGTTAGAACATAACCGGCGCCGTGGAGCCCCCTGGTGCTCCGAGTGGTCAGCAGGCTCTACCTGCACCTTCAATGTCTAAACACCAGCGATGTGGTTATTGTAATGTGTCTGCAGGCTTCATGTTGGCCAGAATGTGTGTTTTTCAGAGTTAAATCTCTCTGTCAGGGTAAAAATTATTTTACAGCAGTATTAACGCCAACAGAGGTGCAGAGGCTGCATATAGAAACCAGGACTCTACCAACGTACTTTACCAGTGAGTTTCAGTTTATTTATCTTGCATATTAATTAATTAATTGATAAATTAACACATCTGTACAACACTCAGAGAGAACAGGCAGAAATGTGCCCTATAAATGAAAAGATTTAATGAAAAAACCTATTTTTAGGACGGTAATTTTAAAATTATTTACACTTAATCTATATTGATTACGTTTTTAAGTACCATTGGAGTTGACTAAGAATTTACGAATTCTGAGGCACATAAATAGATTATTATTAGGTTATTTGATAATAAAAAATAAATCAAATCAACAATACAAATGCAATTAAAGTTTAGTTTTCCAGCCAGAAGAGGGAGACAAAAAATAGGTCATACTACAATTTAATGTTGAAAACTCTGAATGCTTAGATTGAAACTAAATCCCCAGATTAGTTGGATAAAGTTCATGAATGAGGAAACAGAGAGGGGGGGGGGATGAAGCTCCCTGTGATTTTCTGTCAAAACCACGCTGACTGGGGCTTCTCTCACCAACATGGACAAATTTTTTCCGTGTCTTTGGTTTAGGTGTAAAAAAAAAAATACCACTTCATATTTACATGTTTGTGGTACAAAATTTTAAACAATTCCAACATTTAATTTGAGTTTGGTGGGAAGAAAGTCCCACTAACAGAAGTATTTTTTTTAAATAAAATCAATAGGACAGTTAGTAGCACCCTTACTATAGAATCAACTTAACTCCAGCATTTCTGTTGATTAAAACATTACTTACTTACATACATATCAGGATTTCTAGATTCTCCATAGATAGCTGATAATTGTTTATTGGCCTTTAATAACTGCATAATAACTCAATGCCTGAATTGATTGATGAGTGACATATGAAAAATAAGGAACATGTAGTGAAACTGTAATAGTATTAAAAGCAGAAGAAATAAAAGCATCTAGACTATTAGCTTTCTTATAGCTACTGTTAAAAAATGTTAATTTTAAATTGCTAAAACAATAATCCACAACTTTCAGATTCCTATATATCCATTACTTACTTAATGGGCCTCTTATCTGATTTAATTACATTCAAAAATCTTGTCATAAATCATATCTTTTAAGTATTTTCATAGTGTTGTTCTGAATAATGACACCGGAAGCACAAAGGCTTGGCTGCTGTCCGTCTTGCAAAGTACAAAAAGTCTTTTGTTTGAAGAACGTTGTTGCACGACATTCCTATGACTGTCATGGCATGCTAACAGCTGAACATCTGGGCAGCAGAGATGATACTTTGCAGAACCACATCCTGGATGACACCATCATATGGTTGCAAGCACTGCTAAGTGAACTAATTTTCTTTTAAAACTCATCATAAACGTCAGGCAGAGAAACATTAGAGCCAGGGATATGACGGGATGGTTAAACTTCTCCATTGCTGCCTTTTAGATTCAACTCAAACCCATATATTTTAGGTTATTAACTTAACAGGTTAACATCAGGTGTATTATGACTCTTAACTCATAGCAGAAGAGTGCGAACAGGTATAAAATCAGTAAATACCTTCTTTTTTTTTTTAGGCAATTATTTCTAAAATAGATCAAAATGAACACGAGGATTTTTTAACACAAATTCAGAAAAAGATTATCCTACAGAAATAAAAACAAATGCTTTCACAATTATTTATCAGAAAAGCCAAAATAATCCATGTCTGTATTTTTTAGTAGACTTATTTGATGAAGGAGGATCTGCTTTGCAGTGGAAGGTAACCCGGTTCTACTGACAGTCTGGACGCTGCAGCGTATCTCCTGTTTACCTGACGTTATTTTGGTTGATTGTCTGGGTTGGAGGAGGGGGTACCAACGAGCCCGTAATGACCCAGGGGCTTCCAGAGACCGGGAGGGAGGTGGGACTCATGTACTCGTTCTCCTCGCCGTCCAACGAGGACTTTTCTCCCGCTGGAGCCACAGATGGAGGCAGAGACCTGCAGAAATGACAGCGAAGTATTACTATTAACATATATTCACAAATAACTGCTGTTTAAATGGCGTCTGTATCTTGTTTCTGTCTGATTCAACAACATTGTTTCCCCCCCTACTTCCCAGGAATTTATTTACCAAAAGACGCGTTGCTTTAAATAGCTAAACAGGAGCGGCAAACCTGGCCGAACTCGTATGTTGCTTTCAAATATTGCTTCTGCATTTAAATCTGGTCACATGAGCTGAGGTTCATACCTAGAGGACAGGCAGTAGATGGCGTTTGTGGCCACTTGGGGCCGGCCTCCCTCGCCGTTGGTCCCGCCGCTCTGAGGGACGGAGGCCTTGGTGGCAGGGCGGGGAACCATGTAGTTGGATGCCCAGGCCGGCTGGTCGGGGGTGGAGGGCAGGGGTCTCCTCTGTAGCCTGGAGTCCTGGACGGGGATGGAGGGTCGATCGGGCGGGGGAGGAGGGGGCAGCTCTCTAACCACAGGAGGGGGAGGTAGAGGCTTGTCTCTGTGAGTTACAGCAACCTGGGGAGCCAAACAGACGAGGAGGCCGGAGTCATAAAATAGATGTGAAGATGAGTGTGCTAAAGTGAAGCTGGTACATAAACCGGTTTAGCCTATTTATGAGTTCACAAAAAAAAAACCTCCATCTCTGTTATTTTAAACCAAAATGTTTTATATTTGAAACATTTATCATTTGAATAAATCATTTCAAAAAGTTAAATTCATATTGTATATTTTTCTTCTACTGCACATAGGAATACATGTAAAACATTTCTGGTAATTTAGATGATTATGGATTACACCCCCCCCCCAAGAAAAGATTGAAAATCGTCAGATACTGGGATCCTTCACTAGAAGAATACCAGAAATACAGAGAAGGTTGTATCCAAGAATATTGATGGAAAGTTTAGTAAAAGGAAAAAGTGTGGTAGAAACTGTGCAGTCCTGAGCAGAGGTTTCATTCTTCAAAGGCTCCCAAATCAGATAAAACATTGGAAACCTTCTACCTGGATAGATTAGACTTTTATTAAATAGTCTAAAGTCTACTGTGGTTAATAAAATACATTTATTTACAGCATTAAAATAATTATTTTAATATTTTAGGAAATCTTAATACATCCCGTAAATGTGGAAGCGAGGATGTCTAAATGGCTTCACTTATCTCCTTGATCAAAGACGCGTAACACAGCCTTTTCTGATGAAATTATTTCACGCTTTAGGACCTGATTTACAAGACGGCAACCATATCTAGTCAAATCTTGTAGATAAGTTTGACCAAAAACTGTTGTGTTTTCCAATTCCTTGTGAGTTAAAACCAACAGGGCAGCGGCACAAAGGTTAACTTTATCAAACATTTGCTAAATTTGCTTCAATGTTTGTTTACACACAGTTTTGTCTCTTTTTACTGAAGTGTCATTATACCAGTGGCTTTTCTCAACACATAAACACGCACCTTGGCTGTGGCCCCCTGAGTCAGAGCGGCGTGGGAGTTGGAGGACCTCTGCTGCATGAGGTCCAGCCGTGGAGGCACCGGCGGCAGCTGAGACACGGGAGACTCTGGACGGTCCACCTTCAGAGAGACAAAGACATTTAAGAGACGCAGCGTGACAGCGGTGGGTAATTTTAAACCGTAAATCTTACTATGCTGCTGACCAGCCTGCTCATCACCAGGTGCTGGTCCTCCAGCCGGTCGTCCTCTTCCTCATCGTTTCCCGCCGCTTCCGCTCTGCTGGAGCTCTGGAACCCGGCGAAGGACGCCCCGCCCGCTTTCGGGTGGAAGGGGTCGACCACGATGGGTTCCGTTCCTTTGATCTCGCAGCGGCAGAACGGGCAGCCTTGACCCTCGGACTCCTGGGTAGTTTGACATTTAAAACAAGCTGAGCATCATGACGTCAGCTGATGCTCGGAGTAAGAAAAAGGATCCCTCAGTTGTATTAAATTCTCACTAAATGGCAAAATATTAGTTAAAGAAACGTTTTAGAAACCAGCCGACCACAGAATAAAGCCAACTAAAAATAATAACTTAACAAAACGCAGAGTTTAGCTTTTCCTTTTTCTCATTAATTCTATTCTTTATATCATGCATTTATAAAGTTTTGTTCTACAGGGTGAAATTGTGAAACATAAGCCCTCTGTGATTTTTAAAACAAGAGCTGAGCCAAAGATTAAGGCTCAAATGTCGCTCTGTGAAATGGTCTACAAACCAGCGGCATTGCTTATTTGATGGTGGAGGTTTTTTCTTATCTCTGATCTTATGCTCGACCGAGAGGTTTCGCAAGATTTCCTGTGTAACATCTCAATTCTTACATGTGAAATATCTACATGTGTGGTTTATCATCCTCACCATGTATTTTGACAACCAAAACTGTCCTATCTAAGATTCTCTCTCGCCTTTAGAAATCAGCCAGAACGTCTGAAATCCTTCCGTGTAAACATCAGTTCATACGGCACCGGCCACCTCCTCACCTGCCACGCAGTCAGACAGGAAGTGCACATCAGGTGTCTGCAAGGCTCAATCTTCACGTCCTTGTCGTTTTCTGCGCAGATCTTACAAAGCTGGAACGTGGAGCCCATCTCGCAGTACAGCTCATACTGCTCCTGCAGGGACAACGCAGAAAAGCTTTCAGCACAAGCCGTCACCCGTCATGCATCTGGTCAAAACTCACAAAGGTTCTGTGTGAAGCACAATGAGATTGTAGTAGATCCGGTTTTATCCTTAAACCGACCTGAGTAACTTTGATGTGGTCCTGAGGAGAAGGCTCACACAGACCCGTCAAGTCTGGGTTTTGTGCGCGGCCATCCGGGAAAAGATAGCTAGAAAGTTCCAGCATAGGCGGAAACACAAACACAAAAAATTACAGATTCTAACTCTCCATCTACATACAGGAAACTTCATTCAAGATCAGCATTTTTTCTCTTTTTGTGGTTTTAAATAAAACTGTGGTTAAAACGGTGATCAATCAAAACTATAAATATTCTTGCTTGTCACCTTAAAGGAAGAACGGCTTTGATTAAAAGTGCTGGAAGCTGAAAAATAATTATTCATGTTTCCACTGTAATTTTAAGTCAAAATTAAAAGAAAAACCTCAGATACCCCTAGATCAAGTGAAGTGAAGAACTGTGCATTGTTTTCTTTCTACCTCAGCATGATCCACTGTAATGGGCTGTTCAGTCACGTGAAATCAAATGAAAATGCATTATAGTTGACAGCAGCGTCTTAAAAGTCAATCAAGTTAGCGGACACACATCCTCTTATTGTGGCGCTTGAGGGGGAAGTGGCACGCCATGCTAAGATGTTGCGAAACGCTTGTTTTTTGCCTTATTACGATCAACTACTCTACGATACAAAGGCGAGATAAGAGCGAGGCATCTGTCCGCTGTACAAACTGTTGCATGAAATAGTGCAGAAGCATTTTGTTCTTTCTACCCACTTCTGTCTGTAATGGCTCAGAGAATGGAAGCCACGACCAACGGGGACCAATATCAACTATTAATCTGCTGTAAATTGAGTCCTTCAAGGCTTCAGATTTCAGCGTTAGAATGTGTTGAATGCTCTACTCAGATTCTTGTTCCCTAAGGTCCTTGCTGCCTTGGTTGAGGTCAAAGTTTCAATACGATGCGTGCACACAATAAACTCCCAGATAAACCAAAAAACGTCTTTTTGTGCAATTAAGGAAAATGTGTGAAACTATAAATAATACCTGCAGACTTTAGTCTCCAGGAAAATTACATTCAAACACGGCTTTAATCACTATTGGTTGTGCAGTGATATCTGTGTAGCCTATTAACTGCGATAAAGATTGACAAAGAAGCAAAAATGATTAGTTTATGACTGCCATCATATCTGCTATTAATACACCATCAGCCATTTTGGACTTGGCGGTTCAAGAATGTTAGGAAACGGGTCTTTTTAGGTCATATGTTCAATCTTTAAACAGATAATTCTGAAGAAACCATGTCAGGGAGAATTTGACTTACAATCCCTCTCTGTAGCCATCGATGAGCGCTTGGAAGAGTGGCTTATTATGGGGAATGGTCTGCAGGATGTTCCCGTCGCCTGTCACGTAGCCAATCGCCCACTGTCCCAGCCGGGTGCAGCTCAGCCGGAAGATGTAGCTGAGAGAGAACACAAAGATGTCAATCGAAAGGTTTCCGCCCGACACCCGCTTGCCTTCGGGTCGTCATTCACTCTTCGTCTGACCTGCCGGGTTTGTGGATGAACCTCTGCAGCCGCGCCTTGACTTCGTCGTAGGTGAGGAAGGCCATGTAACCAGGATGTGTGACTGCCAGGCTATTCCAGTTCCTCAAAAGAGATGACCACGGCTACAGAAACGCACAAAATATAAAATCCACTTCACATTTTGCCAAATCTGCCTTAAGTAATGGAATGCATACGTTTCTGAAAAAACGCTTCAATAAGCTTCTGTTAAAATATTGACAAATTGAATTGAAATTGGATTTTCTTACTCTGTAGATGTCAATGAATGAATTGAACTTAATCTGCGGTTCAGACATGCTCAGAAAAGGTCTACCTGAAAGAGTCTGGTGAAGATGTCGAACTCAAAGACAGAGATGTAGTCGTTGCAGGTGAGGTCGATGGTGGATTTGAGCGCCATGGCTTCCAAACCTGAACTTATGGGGTGAAACTCATGGAGAGCCTGACGGAACATCCTCCAGGGTACGATGGTCCTGAAACAGGGGAAGTTTGAGAATACAGGTGTTTTTTTATTGGTTTTTTGCTTAAATAAATTGACGGATCGATCAGGGTTTCCTCATCTACTCATTCCAATTCTCTTTCCAAGGATTATAAAACACATTTTGGTATTGTTTGCTTTTTTAAGCCTTTAAATGTAAAAGAATAAATGAATACAATAAACCAAGAAAAACGCGCTACGAGTTGCTTAAAATTTAAGGTATGGTAAATCAAAACAGAAGATTAGCCTCATACATGAATCAAAAGCATACAACTAAAACCTTCTACTGCGTCCTGTGTCAAAAACTAAGCATGTGTGCAAGTAATTTCCATACCTGTCAACATGAAACTGAAGCAAAACCTTGAATTCACATATTTGCACAAACAGCTTCTTGGTATGAGTGAGGTGAAATGAGGTAATAGAAAAGTTAGAGCGCTTCCTTAGCACCAGTTTCTACACACAATGTTTTGAGTTCCTTTTCCAAACATCCTGAACCCCATTTACTTTTTAACTCCTCTAATTTAGTGGGAATCATTGGGAAGAACAGATGTATGGGCCGAGGAATGAAACAAAAGACAAGTGGATGGAGAGAAGGCAGGCTTTTTTTTTTTTATAGAAAAAAACCAAACAGAAACTCACTTGTCTCCAAATGACCTTCTCCAAAATTCAGCTGCGTCAGCTTTGGTAATCCGGAAGTTGTCGCCCTGAAACAGGCCGTTGGGGAAGATGGCTTTCAGCTCGGCGAGCATGTGACTGAAGATCAGGGACAGCTTGGTGAGGTTCCTCCTGAGAGATAGCAAAAGCAAAAGAGACAGGTTAGCTGCAGCCGCGCCAGAATGGAGGAGAGATGGATGAGTTTATAAGGTGGGTGGAGGCGCCAAAAACAAATACGCCTACGTAGCCCTTGAATTTACCGTGAAAGTACTTAATATATTTTTCCATCTCTTCAGATAAGCCAAAATATTGTTGAAAATTCTGACCCAAAAAGAGGGTTTATAACTTTCTGAAAAGGAGGCCGACTAGTAAACAAGGTATACAGTTGAAGAATGTTTGACTGTTGCTGGGATTGATTTTAAAAAATGTACCTCCCAGTGAAATCGCATTTAGACATTTAAACAACATATGTGCTGCAACAAGTTAACATGTAAGCTGTTGCTAATCTGTTATTCTATAAAAACAGAACAAAAAAAGGTAATTTTATGGTGAACGCTGGTGACCGTTAAGTTAAGGGGTTGCAACGCATTTAAAAGGGAATTGAATGAGGAAACGGTCGATAAAAATCAGTGTGTCAGAGGAAGGATGAACGGTTGCTGCTGATGCTTTTCCGAGAAAACACAGGAAGCTGGTGTGATTGTGACACTTTGGTTCGTCTGTTATCTGACTTTTAAGCAGCTGTAGATCAGGGTTTTTTGTTGTTGTTTGTTTAACAGTGAACAACTGCAACATAAATGAAAAATTATTTACACCAGACTATGAACCATGTGAAGATACAGCTTAAAGAGCCAAGGCCTGTTCAAGCATGTGCAGCTGCACCTGGACAAACCAGAGAGACCAGTTTGATTGGCTCCCGTAACACTCTGATGGTGACTATATTAGTTTTTTAGGGTTTAAAGATAATAAAACCACCACATTTGTGGACCAATTTTGAAAAACTATGTCCATGTCTTCAACAGTATCTGCCCTGAGTACATTGTTGGGACTTCTTGAGCAGGATTTATTGCATCAGTCCCGAGTTGCATGGAGGAGATTGGTGAGTGGGAGGTGTTCGGGAAGTCTAGGTTGCTTTAATATCAGCTTTCAGATTGTTTCAATTATTGGTTGTGTTGTCTCGTCTTCATCTTAGCTCCCAGAGATTGTCTAAGAGGTTCAGGTCAGGACACAGCGCTAGCAGGATCATTGAACCGGCCTTTGACAGCGGGGCCGGTACCAGGTCACATCTGACAATGAAAGTCGGCGTCTACATAAAGCTTGTCAGCAGAAGCATTTGGAGTGCTGTACAATTTCCGGACCTCAAGGTGCATCGGTTCCGTATCTCCAGACTATGGGACCTTGATTTCCAAATGAACTGCTAGGTTTCCATTTCAAAACTCCTCTGACCTCATTAAGGAGATGCTCAACACAAGAAATGTGATGTTTGTAGATTGTGTGTTTCTCTTGAAGCTCTGAACTATAACTGCAGGCAACACCTTATGAATCTCAACTAAACTCCTAAATTGGCTGAAGTGCAAAAGCATCAAATCTAGTATTTTTGTGCAGTTTCTTGTGAAAACATCTTAGATTTGAAATATAACAAAAGCTAACTTGCACGTAACTTTACTTACAGGATGTATTAGCTTTTTAAACGCCAATAATGCTTGAATATAGATAAAACAAGTGGGGAAAAGAATCTGCCATGGAACTTGTACTTTAGCTGAACGCGCTTAGACGAGGCTCACTTACAGAGTCGTCTTCTTTAGCAGAGATATTTATTGCCAACTCATTGAGTTAGGTGATAAGGCCTATTTGCCAAGGTTTTGTGTAGGCCATTAAAATGCCATTTTGTATTAATAATTTTGAAACATTATACTGTAGTTTTTCATGAGCTGTAAGCCACAATAATTACATAAATGAACAAACTTTGCAATGATAGATTGATAAATGTGTATGTTTTTGACAAAGTCTTGAGATTTTTGCATCTTAAACAGATGTTATGCACAGTTTTGTTCTCTAAATACAAAGAGCAGATTACACTATTACTCTTTAGGTCAGAAAACAACAGCAGAGTCAGATTAGGAATGCCCTGATGCCACGACTAACGCTGATTAGCTCTGAACCATCTGTCGCACATTCAAACATTTCCCTGCTTTGCACTGAGCCTACCTTGCCTGAGAGTTCTCCTCGTACATCCTCTCCTTGGCCTCCTTGAACAGGCTCATGGTCTGCTTGGTCTTGTTGGTAAGGTTGTCGATGACCACGCGGAAATACTCGTTCTCCCCGAGGATCTCGATCTTGCCCTCGTACCGGGACAAAATGGTGCGGAGGTGCTGGTATGTGTCCGGCAGAAGGTCTAGGATGTAGGGCGGGCTGTTCTTCAGCGCCACCTTGGGGTTTTGGCACAAACGCACCACCTGGGTGTGAAACAGAGAGGCGAGGAGTCTTAAAAATCGAATTATCGACAGAGAACAATACAATAAAAACAATAATTAATACAAACATGTTCAAACCTAAAACTTTAAGTATTTGCATTAATCCTTTGGTAAAATGGTGGAAAAGTTGCCTCACAGCAAGTAAAGGTCCTGGGTTAGAATCCCAGCATGGGTCCTTCTGCATAGCGTTTGCATGTTCTCCCAATGCACGTGTCAGTTCGCTTTGGGAACTCCGGCTTCCTCCCACATTTCTAAAATAAGATTTTTAGTGTTTTTGATCTCTCTAAATTGCACTTAGGTACATATCTGAGCTTTGTTGTTGGTTCTGTGTGTCTCTGTGTCCCGGTGATTGACCAGTGACGTGTCCTGGGTGACCCAAAGGATATGCACCATCCCCCCGCGACCACGCAAGGACAAGTAGGTGTAATCAATGGCTGGATTAATCCTGTGATGGATGAGCAGCCTGTCTCATGTTACCAAAACAACCTCACATCTTCCTCTGATCAACTCAAACAAGAAGAGTCCCAGGGGCCTTTTTTTTTTTGACTAGCAAATTTCCTTTAAGTTTTGTACAAAGATGCATTAATATATTGGCCAATTTTTTTATTGATCTGCAACTCATTAGCATCTCAAAAACTCTCTGCTTTTATTAAATGAGTTGGTGTAAAGACCTCACCTCATTTTTGCAGCATATAGCAAGTATTCTAGACCAGACTAAAAATCCACACTAAAGTCAGAACCCCGCTTTCAATGCACACTTCGTTTTCAATCCAATTCAACACCTGGACCGCTATCAAATAATCTGCTTCATTTATAAATTCTCCCTTATCTTTTATAGATCTGGGAAAAAAAGAATCTAGAGGCTAAAGAGGAAATTGGGTATCTGATAGGAAAAGCAAGATCTCTGCGTTTTTAATTCAGTGGCTGGATGATGTACCATACTTCTATAGAGTAGGCGATAAAGGAAAGATAGTTACCTAATCTATAACAATAGATAATCCAAGCTCCATGCGTAGATAATCTATCGCTAAGATGTTATAGAGTTTTAAAGCCTTAGACATAACTTTGTAACCCTCGCCATTCTGATGGATAACTTTTGCATCTGTTCTGAAATACACATTTGCAAAATTGTATGATTTTGCAGATCTTGCAGCTGAATTTAATTTAGCTACCAAAGTAACACCACATTGGTTTTGATCACTTTTTACCCTGATAAATAAAGTCATCATTAATAAACAACTGTTTTTAGTATCTTTGTCAGATATTAGCGTTTGCTTGATGATATGAGATCTAATCTAAAAGCAAAAGACATCCAAATACCATTTCAAAACTTTTGATAGCCCTACAGCCAAGGCGCCTGATTTTATTATTAAAGTGCTGATCGCTAAATAACCCAGACACACACAAAGGTTTACTGTAAAACATCAAACATTACAAAAGGAAGGAGGCTGTGTTATCAGCACAGATCCTGTAGGTGTAGCTAATGCAGCACAGCACACACATTTCAGTGTCTGGACGGCTTATCTCCTCTCACTCCGGCCCTCCTGCATTAATATCTTCTGAAGTCTGCCTGCTTTCCTCCCTTATCTCCATCTCGATCCAAAGCTGAAGGCCAGAGATAAACCCAAAAAGACGACAACAAACGGGACTGAACCAACCCAAACCTCCCCCGGTCTTTCGATGCTATACCTCTCTCTGATCCGACAGTGGAAAAAAAAGGGGGCTGCTATCACTAATGCGACCTAGTTCACATTATGCCACTTAGGAAGTGCATCAGGGACACCATTGTGGTCCTAATTGTGAGGGAATCGGTTTTCTCATACAGTTTAAATCAATTCTTCCTAAACTTTGCAGCCTTCAACGTAGAAAATAACTGTTCCAGATTATTAATGGTTGGAGTAAACAAATCCGGCTGAAAGTACAATAAAATTACATTATGTCAAAATAAACATCCACAAAGGGCATTATGCTGCTTATTTACTAATGACTCCTGTGTTCTACCAGTAATGAGAAATAAATTATTATATCCAAAAGATATAAAAAATGAAATAAGAATCACAAAACTATATTGACATTTGTTTTTACCCATTTAAAAAAAACAACAATAAAAAAATCATTAAGTACATAATCTAGATTTAACTATTGCTGAGATAAATGATTCGTGTTTGGGTCGATCTTTCTTTGAGAACGCTTGCTGCATTCAGACAAGTTTAAAAATGTTTTTATCTCAAAGCTGAAATTTGTTCACCACAGTGTGTTTTTGAGTAAAAGTCACTTGTTAGAAGCAGTTATTGAAAGAGAAACATGCTGTGCTATATTAGACTTTTTTTCTCTGTAAGATTTTAATCTGTCGGCAGTAATTAAAAGAAAAAATCCTGATCTGCATCAAATGCCTGTATGTTAGTTTTATTGGTTATAAGACCCCACATTTTGGACTCCTCCCTGTTAAAATGAATAAAAACCAGTGCATTACATGTTTTTAAGCATTCTAATTGTTCTGAATGTAGTATAACTACAATATCGATCTTTTACATGTTTCGGTTCATTAGGACAAAATGGAGCTTAATCATGAAGTGGAAGAAAAATTATAAATGACTTTAAACGTTTGCAACTACCTGGTGTGTTTACATCCAGTCCCCTGATTCACATTTGGTAGAACCAGCCTTCGGTTGCAGTTGAAGCTCTTTTGGGGGAGTTTCTTCAACGACTTTTAACATCTACAGCCTACAAACTTAATAACAGCTTTAGCTCAGTGAGGTTGGATGAAGTCCATATTTAAACACTAGCCTCTGTTTCTCGGTTGGATTTAGGTTTGGATTTTTACTGTTTTCTGCAGCATCAAACAGGTTTCCTTCCCGGAACTGGCCTGTATTTATCCCCGTCCAGATCAACCCACATCCCCGTACCAAGTGAAGAGAAACATCTCCGCAATATGATTTGCCAACCTCAACGTTTTGGTGGAGCGAACGAACACACACCAACGTTTTACTATCAGGACATAGGCCACATAGGCCAGAAAACGTCTCAGGAGGTCTCATAGGTCTTGGCCATCTTCTTCTAGGGCTGCGTAACATTAGAAAGTCTTTAAGGAAAGAAATCAGTGGAGATGAATCCACATTTTTCTCCCATCCTCCAGTAAACACTAGTGCTTCAAACGACATGACTTTTGAGCACTCCATTGAACGGCTTCATTAGTACAAACTAATACTATCTGCTTATAATGCTACATACATTCTTATGCGGTCCAAAGAGATATTCGGTAGCTTAATATTGCTCCCACTAATAATACACTCCCAATTTGTGTACTTTTGAGCACAATAGCAGCCATTCTATCTTCCAACTATGGCAAACTAAAGTCCTTCCTCCATTAAAGGACAGACATCTGGATTGCATTGCTAATCTTGGTTTATTTCACCCGAGTTACACATCTCTGCAGCTCCCCCAGAGATAGGAATGCGTCCTGCTCTCCTTCAGGCGGACGTCCCCGTTTTGGTGGGTCCGCAGTTTAGGGGAGCTGTTGTAGAACCTAGTTCTGCTTTAGACCTCTCCACAACTCCATTTTCCTCTTCAGTAAACATCCACGGTCGGCCGCGTCAATGCTGTATTGACGTCGAAGTTATCTCAGGTGGACTCTGTTATGCAATATGGTGATTTCTGGCAACACTAAGTTGTGCTGGCTTCTGTTTGGAGGGATTAAATGACATAAATACTAACTTGTGTTGGTTTATCGCCCAACAGACAAACAAACAAAACAAAAAAAAACAACACACGCACAAAGATGTTAATTCAGGCGTGATGAGGCGAATACTTCTTGCATACCAAGTTGAATTTAGAGGAAATGAAGTTTATTGATGTTACCGTAACGTTTGCATGTTGGTCAACAACGCAGCAATGAACATAAATCTAGAATAAGGAAGTAAAGGAAGCAAAAGACTGATGCCAGATCAAAGTCATGAAACAAGTTTCGAGATTTTTGTTGTTCTGTGTGTTTTGTTTTATGTGTTCATTAGTTTTTTTTAAACCCCAGATTGAGGTCGTACCTTATCCATGAGTTTCCAGCATTTCTCCACCATTTTCTTGTCGACCACAGCGGGCTGGTGAGGCTGCAGCGGCTGCTGGTGAGGCTGGAAGGCGTCCTTCATCAAGCCGATTAGACCTGCGCCCCTCCTCGGATTTCCGGCCATGGAGTCGGTCGGTGACCGGGGGTGTTAGCCCCTCCGCTGGGGGTGGTGGTGGCGGAGAAGGAGGAGGAGGTCTCCTTGACACGTTTCCCAATAAAGCCGCCGCTGTGCTACCGCCCTGCCCGGTTTGTCATGCAGAGGCTGTCCCCGGGAGCAGAACAAAAAGCCCGTTGTAGCAGCGGAGCTAACGGCTACAGCGGCTCGAGAGGGAAGCCTCGGCTCCTGTCGCCCGAACCCGCAGACATGGCGGCCACGCTCCTGCTTCTGCGTTGCGGCGGAGAGCTGACCGAGACAGAGAGACGGCTACCAGAGAGGAGAAGCCCGGGCTGCGAGCGAGGCAGGGTGTTAAAAACCGCACGGAGCCAACGACGAACAGCCTGAGAAGCGGATGCAGTAAACCCGGATGTCCGGCTCAGCCTTTAAAAATAAAAGACCGGTGAACAAACATGTGAGGCTGGAGTTATTGTTTTAACCGTTTACACTAACCCAGTTTTAATTACAGGCTACATAAGCCCTGAATAACAGTATTCAAATATGAATATTATTATTAATTTTGATTGTATTGCATTAACAGACACTGATTAGATATATTACTGCTTATTATTTATTTATTTATTAACTTGTAAGGAGATTTAAAAACAAAAGGTTTTATCTTTCTTATCTCTATAAAAAAAATCACAAATCTTGTCAGAAAATTGTCAAAACTTATTTGCATTCAACCTAGAAGGTTGTTTTCCAAAAGATGAGACAAGCATCTTTCAAAATGGCTGGATGTTGGAGCAGATGGGAGCACTGGCACACAGCAGCAGGAAGCTACTGGATTCAAATTCCAGAAAGACTCTGGGAGCTGGGTGGGGTTTGCACATTGTTCCTGGGCAATTGTAGGCTCTTACTGGGTACTCTCTCTTCCTTCCAGTCAGACATGACTGTTAGGTTAGGATAATTTGTCTCTATAAGATTAAACCTATACTTGATTTAAATGGCTAAAATGAGCTTCCACCAGAATGAGTTACTCCAGGTGGTTTGGGAATCTATGCAGAAAGCCTCCTGTACATCTTGTTTTGATGCTTTTCGCGCTACAATACTGTGGATCCAGATTTAACAGGTGGGATTGTTTCCCTTCTATATTGGCAGAGGGAGATTTTGATTTACCTCCTGGGTCTGCTGCTCCCTCATACCATTCACAAATGAAGAAGAAAATTAATGATTAAATGCAAAGTTTACCATGCAGAACGACTGTCTATCCATTTTAAAAAGTCAAGTTTCAAGTCAGATGACAAAGTCCAAAAACGTAAAAGAATCATGAGGGAATATTAGTGGGCTGTACAAGAGTGAGCGTTTGAATGCATTTGTAACAGCAAAGCACACTGAAAAAATCTCTGTTGAACATGTGTTTAACAGTTGAAAGAAAGTATTATTGCAAATCCATGCCTCTTATCTAGGGAGAACCTCATCCACATAATGAAGTTCTGCCAACTTTAATAAAAAAAAACATTTTGTGACTTGTTATAGGTCATATTTCCATTATATGTATTGTGATTGCTCTAATTTAATTGCTCAATTTACAATTTACAACTGAATGTATTCAATATGCATATGCATTACATTTCCAAGACAACAGGAAAGTTTCAAAGCTCTTTTAAAAACAAATTTATTCTGATATAAATATGAAAAAAAAATTTTTTTTTACTTACATTACATATATTAAAGTTTTACACAAAAAAGTAAAGTACTTTTTCAACAATTCATATTTAACGTTTACTCTGTCGCCATCTGGTGGAAGTAATAAAATGAGGCTACTGCAATTTGGGGGATAGTTTTGTCTCACACACCACCGTAAAACATAAACTGAAAGAAAATAATACCGGCAGAAGTATTTGGATAAATTGTTGCTAAAAGTTACAACTAAAATCAAAGAAACATAAAACTTTACTTCTGAGGTGCAGCCTTGCAGGAAATTTCACAACAGTTTTGCTATTCAAGAGGGTTTTGGTTTGTTTCGATAGAAGGTATGGTGTACGACCACAACCGGTCCATTCAGTCAAACATGTTGAGCTTGTTATTTATCCGATGAGTTTATACCGGTGTTCCCTTGAATGTCAAAGCAATGTTTAACAGCTCGGCTCCCAGCTCTGCTTGCTTCCCTGCAGGCAGGAACTCTGCAGAAAGCTCTCTGTATGTGCTGCAAACTCTGCGCTGCTGAATGTCCTCCCTGTGAATGGCGTGTTTCCATCTGTGCCTCGCCTCTCCGTATAACGCCACCAAACACCTCTGGGGAAGCCGTACGGCCACCAATACTTCCCCAGTCAGCCCAAGCTCCGGCAGGCCCTGCTCCAGAGACATGGTGAGCACAGTGTCCGACAGCATGTTGACAGTGATGAGCCTTTCTCCCCAAACCCAGGAGTCGTCTAGATGCGGATCAATGGCGGAGCCTCGCTGGGGGTGGTAGTCCAGGTTGCACTGCTCCACGGGTTGAAACCCCTGCAGGTTCGGTTCTTGTTGCATGCGTAGCACCAGTTTTTGGCTCAAAGCGGGGAGTCCTTTAAAATCCGCTAGACGCACTTTCCTTTTCTTGAAGTTTACCTTTGGACCATAGTCCTGTAATAAAAAACAAAAAAAGAATAGTTTGGCTTAATTAAGAGCTGTACTGATTTGGATCAAGAAAATGTGGAACGTGGAGTTTAACCTGTTTCCTTCGACCAGACTGCGACGGATTCCAGGCATCTTGGTCCATGGAAACAATCAGCTCCTTCTCCTCCTCCTCAGATAAGAAGTTATCCCACAGGAAAACCCCGGGAAAAGGAAAGGATATGTCGTCTCCATCTTTGCAGACAGCATGCCTTGTTTCAGGATCGTAGAGGAACCAGTGCACAATCTTCTTCCCAAAACACAAAACAACAATAACCTAAAGCTGCTGCCTTCCCTCCATCACCAAAATACCACTATATATATATATATATATATATATATATATATATATATATATATATAAGCAAGTTTTCAATAAACCTTCAGATGCAGGAAATTTTGTCTTTTAAGTGACAAAAGCAGAGACTACGCACACGTTTCAGTTTACAATAACACAATGTCCTGAGAAGGCTACCGTAGTTTCAACATTGTGTATTTAAAGGGATATTTTGTTTGTACCTCCTCTTCGCATTCATCTGACTGAGGCTTCCTCTTACACTTTTCACATATCAGACACTGCCGGATTCCTTTACAGCCGCAGGGAGAAACTCCGCCACTTGTGTTACCTTGCGCCGCCATCATCATCGTCTTCTTCTTCTTCTTCTTCTTCTTCTTCTTCTTCTTCTTCTTCTTCTTGATTTTGTTGGCGGTTGGCAAACAACTTAAAGAGGCATTATTACCGCCACCGATTGGTAAGGAGTGTGGATCGCTTGACAAAAAATGATGCCTATATCCTATCCTATATGCCCATCTACTAAATTCTGTCATATAAATTGCATTGTTTTAAAAAACAAAATAAAACCTTTCGTCTTCTTCTTCTTCTTCTTCTACGGTTTTGTGATTCTTCTTCACTCGATGCTGTGGCTCTGTGGAATTGCAACATCAAAGCTAGGCTGAGGTTGGAGTTTTGCTTCAACAGAGCCACTGGGAATTTGAAGTTTTTTTTTTTTACAACTGTGGGGTTTTAATGGTTTTGTGCACCATTTCTGGCCAGGAGGAACTAAAGTATAACAAGATGTTACTGTAAACATTTATTGTGTTTTCAGTATCCTTGACCTGAGTATGTAATGTTTTTATAGTTTTTTGAATTATTGTAAAATAAATATTTTGTTAAAAAAAAAAAAAATCTTCTACTTGGGTTTTTTAGTTTTATAGTGGTTGACAAACAGCTTTGCAGCGCATCACTGCCACCCTCTATATTAAAATATTGATCCAATGCTAAACGACTTTAATCATCTTTTCATATTACCTATGCATTTTTTTTAAAAGAGGCTAAATATGTATAATAATAATAATGATAATAATAATAATAATAATAAAAATAACAATAATAATAATAACTGAACAATATACAATATTTTTGGGGAGAGATTAAAAAAATAAATACAAGTCTGAATATAACAATGATTTTAAATCTGGATAGTCATTGAAAAGTAGAACTGCTGAAATCAACAGTATACCTATTTGATTCCAGCATTACGCCGAAACATTAGTAAATACGTTTTTGGTAGAAATGGGGACACACACACACACACACACACACACACACACACACACACACACACACACACACACACACACACACACACACACAAAAAAAAAAGATATGAAAGATTCTCATGCATTTATTGTCCAGTCAACATTTTCTTTAATCCTCCTGTGAATGCCAGGATAAATTTCAGCACAGAATAAAAGAAAATAAAACAAGGCGCAAGTTTTTACTATTTAAACTTTTACTTTTGTAGAAAAATAAATAAATACATAAATAAATAAAAGCCCTGGAAAAGGGAGAGGAGGTAAATAGTATCTTTAACCACAACCAGAAAAATAGGACATGTTTCATGCACAAACTAAGCGATTGAGGTTAAGTAAGCTTTGAACTATTTTCACAATATTGTTTTAGATTTCTCATATTAGAGCCTTGTAGGATGTTACATAAACAATTAACTATATTATCTCTTCTTTCTTGTAGTTCTTGCAGCCAAAAAGCAGGGAGAAAAAAAAACTTCAAACCACGCCCACCGGATGTAGACGCAGTTTCCCCGGGAAAGCTCCGTTTCCGGGAGATGTGTGGAGGACAACCAAAGCTGTTCTGCAGGTAAATAATCTAAAAACATTTGCAAATTATTTCGACACAAATCCTGAGGTTTCCTTATTAATACATATATATATATTTTTAAAACTGCTTAAAAAAAATAAATACATGTTTAGTTGGCCGTTATATTTACCTTAAAGTTAGCACAAAAAAAGACTCAGTCTCCACCGCGGTTAGAAATGTTATTTATTTAAAAATTAAAGCAAAAATATCTCAGAAAAACGTTTAACTTTAACCTAAACACTATACTGCCCCCATCTGAATTAAATCATAGGCTAAAACTGCGATGAACGTCCGATTTTTCTGTTTAGACACGGAGAAACAAACACTCGTCTTCGGGTTTCCAGACATGTGATCCACATGTTTGTAGCTTCAGCGTTTGTAATGCACTCATTTTAAACGTTTTATGCATTAAGTCTGTTTTTTTTTGTTTTGTTTACCTACAGAACCTTTTATCAAATTTAAATCAGCACTTAGGAATTTTACAATAAAGTTTCTCTCTCTTTTTTCAAATTATTATTCATTACCAGGTGTTGAAGTTACTGGCAACCAGCACAATCCAGTTACTTTGGTCCTCGTGGTGCTGGTTGTTCTCTAATGTTCCCATATTGAGCTCTGAGGCCAAAAGCAGAACAGCTGGAATTATAATGATTGTTGCATTTCTTTTTATTTAGGTAAATGGATGCTGCCTAGAAACAGGTTCTTGGTTTCTAAGATTTTTCTTACATTTATTTATTTGTGCAAACAATTACAAACCATGTTTTTCTTTCTCTTCATTTCAGAATTATGCATTTTGTTTAAAATCCTACAGGTGTTTCATGCAATTGGTGAAAAATCTTTTAGGTGTGTGAATGTTCTTTCAGTACACTGTATATTAAACTATTTATACTAACGGAGATCGAAAAGCAGGTACTACTTTTATATCATGTATATTTTTCTGACTAAACTCTAACTGTGCCCTCAGGTGAGCGATGAAGAAAATTACAGAGAAGCTTTTGTTGGAGAGAGGCTCTCCCAAAACTAACCACCTGGGACAGATCAAAACTCTGAAGTAAGGAGAATTTCACATTTTGATTCAAATTCCTCACGGCTTTGCTTTGTGCACAATATTCATAAGCAATGTAGTTCTCTTTGAAACTTCTTGTCCAGCTTTAAGGTAGTGGGATTATCACTGGGATTCTCCATGTCGACATCGAAACACACTTTTATACATTCACACAGAACGCTGCAATGTTGGTAACATGTTAACAACTTTGTTAGTGAATGAGTATGATGTGATGACGCTGCAACATGGGGACACCAAGCCCATGATGGATCCGTGCAAATCTATTCTTTTATTTTAGCAGCTTTAAATCCGCTGCTCGGGAACATCTAAAGTTTAAACAGGATGCTCTTGATGGTCTTTTATTACTAGATAAATATACCCTTCGAAATATCACTTTAATCCATTTTTTTATTTATCAATAATAGAATGTAACATTTAATCATTAGGTACACTTTATCCAGATCAGCTTTGCTTCCTTTAAAGTTACATTTTATGAACTATGAATAGCTTATGGACATATTTTTAATTATATCTGCACATCTAGATAATACATATATCTATGGTATTGCTGCATTATTGTGTAAGAAAAGTGATTTAACATAAACATACTATTTCTGTGATACATCTTTTCTATTTCAGTATATTAAGTATAAAAGAGTGGATGACTTAAAGTATTTGGCTGCCAAAGCAAAAATAAACCATCAGTTGTTTCACACATTGTTCTGCTATCCTGCCTTATGCACATATTAAATGGAGTAAAATAGAGTAAAATGGATATATGTAAGATCGTATAGTCTGTATCTCTTTGTAACCACAAACTCAAACGTGTCTGTTTTGTTTCCAGCCTGTCTAAGATGGGGTTGAAGCTCGAGGATCTCCCTGTGAAGCTGCTGTCCCGTCTGACGTCCCTGGAGCGCTGGGACCTGTCTGGAAACAGACTGGAGGAGTTCCCTAAGTGTTTGGAGCTGCCCGCGCTTCGGCACCTGGACCTGAGCGATAACCAGATGGAGGACATCACCACCCTAGAGTGCCTGAAGGGTCTGGAGGAGCTCAAGATGGATGACAACCTTTACATCACTGTAAGCACCTGGCTTTTATTGCTGCCCTCTGTCAAGTTGAAGGGATTCTCTTTGGCTTTTTGATGTCACTGACGGTAAGATGTGATGAAATACAAAAATATGCAGTATGGGTATTTGTGCGCATCGATCAAGAAAGTGTATGCACAGCAAAATCCAGCCTATAGTAGATGTATTCCACTCATCTAAGTCGCGGCACACATGGAAGATCAGAAGCTGAGGCAGGATGCAAATGCTTCCACATGGTTCACAGTGATGATCGTGATTTGATGGTTCATCGCTTTGTCAACCGGAAGTCAGTTAAAACCAACTAAAAAATGAAGTAAGTTTTTGTTCAGACTAGTGATGAGCATTTGTTGATCAGCAGGTTTGCACAGACCTTTGGATGTTTTGGATCCACTGGTGTTTTCCAAATTCTGCTTTATTTCAGCTTCGTGTAGAGACTGAATATGCCTCTGTACGACCATAATTTACTACTGTGAAACATGCGCCCAATATATAGAATCACAGCTGACACAATATCAGCGCCTTCAACAAATCAATCATACAATTCAGATTTTTAATGCACCTATATTTATATCCAATATTAATAACATAAAATATAACAAGATGGTTTGTCCGTAAGTAAAAAAAAGTCATGCTTTCACTGTCGGGGTAAACTATGTATTATTAAAAAATGTTGGCTTTCAGCTAAAACGCCAATATTGAAATTAGATACCTAAATGTTCATATCCTTCTGTCCCTACTTTATAAAAACAATCAGTTCACCTCATACTGTATATGCACCAAGCATTAAGATGTGAATCTGGATCATCAGACATAATAGACACATGTGCCTTACTTAAACAAGCTCTGTCTCATTTTTTTGTATTATCCCATATTTATAACCCATAGGAAAAGCGATTATTTCTTAATAAAGGATTATTTTTTCCCTCAATTATATTTTGATTTTCACGTAATCAAAAGATGACTTTAGGGTGTGTAGAGTTAGTAAACTGATTTAGGGTGTGTATATATATATATTTTTATTTTATTTAATTTTTTAAATTTTTTGTAGGTAAGTGACAATTACAAGCTGTTCGTGTTGCTGCCCAATCTGAGGATCTACAACGGCAAAGATGTCACGACCACTGCCAACCACGTGAGATACGTCTACAGTGAGAACCTGAGGACCAGGGTAAAAAAAATGGTTATTCTATATAATTATCAAAGCGTGATTTGAAGGAGCAGGGAAAGGCTATACTTTTAAAAATTACTACACCTAGATTCGAGGTCCAATTTTTTATTTGTACATATGAAATCACGTAAATTAAAAGTGTTTCGTCTGTTTATGTTTAACTTAAAAATTCCAAATGTTGATTTTATTGATCAGGGAAGATATGCTGCCAGAACCAGCAAGTTAAAAAATTACCCTCTAATCTAATCCCCAAACATTGTCATTAAGTGTTTGTAAGCCTGGCATTGAGTCTCTTGCTTCCTTTATGTCCTCTTTATTTAACATAAGTCAAGACTTTAAATATGCCACTCAAAAAAACATTGACGGGTGTAGTTCCTGGTTTACTTTGGATCAAGGGTTAATAAAGAAATCAGCAATAATAAAATGCCCCATTTTTAAACCTAACAACAGCTGCAGATACAAAATCCATGTTTATTTATTTAATTAAAAGAAATTTGTTTTGATATTTTTTACAAGGAAGAAAAAAACTGATATATAACAGTAAAGATAGCAGGCAGGGTCGATACAGTTCACATATTTGACCAATTACAGACACGTTAATTTGTACATAATATTTATTCACAACATTTGACAATCACAGAGAAAAAATATCCGTTTTGATTTATACAAAAAGACATCTGCACAGGACACAAAAAGTATTTTCGCTACTTTGTGTCCATATAAGTTGTACAAGGTTCCCAGTACCTCTCAAATTTAGCTCCTACGTATCTCAGAGAAGGTCAGACACTCCGTCTCGTTCCATAATTCTCACCTAGGTTCTCTTTCTATTGTAAAATAGATGGAAGCTGTTGGTGGGACTTTTTTCAGTTTTTTTTTTTTTTTTTGCAGCTGGCTTAACAGAATTTGTATTGAGGACCGATCTTGTTTCTGCATATTTGTTGGTAAATTGTTGGTAAAGTCTGTTTCTGAACTATAATTATTCTGATTTCATGTTTCCCTATAACAACAAAATAGTAGCACACTAACAAAAAAATGTGAATATGTCCAGCAAACATATTTCCACACATCCTCCTACAGTTACCAAAATTCAGGTCTGTTGGTCTGGGACCCCCTTCACTTTTTGAGTAAAGAAAACTCTTCGATTGGTTTTTCATGTAATCTCTCCCACCTAACCACATGAGTCATCATTAACCCAGTCTCAATCTGCATTAAGTGTTGTTGTTTTTTTGTTTTTTGTCTTTTATAGATGGTTGCCGTTTGGGAGAGGAGCTTCAGCCTCCCGGATCCCATCTCTGCTGAGAAAATGTCTGACTTGGAGAAGAACTTTGTGAGCGCGGCTCGTCGGCTGGTTAAATTTGGCCCCAGTTCTGTGGCAGATTTCACCAGATGGAGGGTAAATTCTGCCAGTTGCACATATTTTATGTCTAATCATTTAGTTTTAAATCGCTATTTGGTACGCTGTGACTTGCAGGTGGAGATTCTGGCTAAGGAGCATCTGCGCTCTCTGACAGACCCAAAGGAGGACTCTGATGACAAAAATCCCAGTGAGAATAAAGAGGGCTCTGTAAGCACTGCATCAACACACATTCCTTATCAATTATATATCAGTTTTAATGTTTCATACCTGTTCATGTTTACCTACCTCAGGATGTAGCTACACCTTCCAAGAGAAAACTAACGGACCCCGTGGCGGATACGACCATAAGCCTCACGCCCCGCAAAAGGCTGCGCGCCGACCAACCTCAGTCACCTGCCGACAGCAGTCCTCGCAAATCCAGCCTTCGCCTCAAACTGCAGACGGCTACCCCAACCAGCAAGAGCCCCATGAAGCCAAGCAGAGTTCCCTCCACCCCCACCAAAGGAGAGACGAGGACAGAGGCTCCCAGAAGGGGCGCTACAGCGCAACAAGGCAAAAAAGGGGAACAAAAAGAAAACCTCAGCAGAAAGGTTGCAAAGACTACGCAGCTTAATGGAAACGCTTACGTGCTGCCCATCGAGAAGGCCTGCGGCAAAACACGGGTATAATAAGCGCAGAGATACATCTTTGCACATCATAAAGCTGAAAATGTTCTTTGAAAAATAGCTTTAACCCAATCCCGAACTCCAGCTCAGGCGGAAATTTGCAGTTGCGGCTTTATATCGTGCATTTTTCACCACGCTTTGATTTCCTGCGTGTTTTTGTGAAGTCTAATCTCTGCCCTATTCTCTTGTCTGCAGCCGGTGTCTCTGAAAGCGCTGCACGTTTTGCAGTGCCACAGTAAACAGGACAGCGCGGAGGACTTCTCCACCCACCTGTGGGCCTGTGCCTTCCAGCCGCTCTCGGAATCCGACGGTACCAATGGGAACCTCATGTTTGCAAGAGCAGATTGAAGAAGATTGAATGTTCAAAATGAGGGGATTGAACGTACGCGTTTTACTTTTTGGCAGGAGGAAGCCGCTTGGTGGCAACGTGTGGAGGAGACTCTGTCTGTGTGATTGACTGTGAAACGGGAATGGTGATGAAGAAGTACAAAGCTCAAGGAGAGGTACATTTTATTTAGGGTGCTGCCAACAAAAGAGTATTTCCCTGTTTTGTTGCTTTATTCTCATACTTTTCAGATCATCAAATCGAAGAAGACTGAAAGCGTTTTTTAAACTATGATTTTACTGATTTCGTCTGACACCGTATTTAAAAGTAACTTACCTAAATCGTTTATATATAATTGTTTTTTAAACATCAATATTACATAAATATGATATTAATTCCTGACCAATGATGTATTTTTTCATGTTTCGCTAAAACGTCTCATCACTGCCGAACCTCAGGAGTTCTTCTCCCTGGCCTGGTCCACCGTGCTGATGTCCAGAGGAGGCAGCGCTCCGTCTCAAGCCTGCAGTGTCCTCGCCGCCGGCGGGAGGAGAGGGCTCGTCAAGCTGATCCACCCCAGGAACAACGTGGCGTACGGCGAATTCAGAGCCAGCCGCAAGTCTCTGTCGGCCCTCCGCTTCAACCACCGACAGGGGAACTTCCTCTTCAGTGAGTTTCAGCTGACGGCAGGTCCATTCAGACCTGAAGGTGGAGATAGGACAGCTCAGATCTCTTGAAAAAAAAAAAAAAATGAGAGACAAGCAAGCATGGTTTAAGTTTGGCAGAAGAAAACTTATAGAGAAAATTCTACTTAATATTAATTGAAAGTTTTCGTGTGCCCTTTTTAAAGTGTTTTAAGTGTTGTTAAGTTTCAATCACATGACATGTTTTCGATGTCAACAGCGCCCTACCTTACTCGGTTTGGTTTATCCAGGTCTTTTACCATATCATGTGTTTTTGTTGCAGCTGGCTCCTACGACAACAAGATAATCCTGTGGGATGTCGGAGGGGTGGACAGCCATTACAACTTCAAAGTTGTGTAAGTTTGACTAAATGAGGATCTTTTTATCCTCACCTCCTTTGCGTTTTTTCTAAAAAAATGTTATCTGGATTCTATTCGACAGACAAAGTAGGTTTATTTTTTTCCTAACAAGGAAATAAACTCCACTTATGTTTAACTGAATTCAAGTAATAATCCATCATTTCGCCAAAGACCTTAGAGAACATTAGAAAACAATCGGCAAGATGAAGACAAATTGACACAACGGAGCACTCAAGCAGGCTGTACACACCTAGTATAGATTATTTATGAAAATCCTAGTGGAGTTGAAAAGGTTGGTACATGAAAGCAGTGCAGGACCAACGGCCGGAGAGAGAAACAGGAAGTTCAAACCAACTCCTCCATCCATCATAAAATGATGTTGAGCAACAGCTTTCAGTAAGCGATTTGTTTTGACGCTGACCGCTACCACAGATCACCATCAGCACTTTTTTTGGATACCTGGATGATGCATTTAATTTCCGTTCATGCACAGATAAAGTATTTTTCTATGAATTAATGAAGAGATTATAATGATACATGAAGAGTTTATTTATTGAACATGAAACAAGGTAACACTTGTACAGACGGTCCAATTTATAAGGATTTCCAGTGGTGTCGGAAGTCATGTATGTTTTAGATCTTTTTGAACCCGAATCATAAGATGCTTTGCAGAAATATGCTAAAGAGGTGGTTCAATCATATTAAACAGTGTTTTAGCAGAGAAAAATATAAACCTGAGCAGGACACTGGCTGCTGAGCAGGAGCTGGATTCCAATGATTTAAAACTCTTATGAGATCTAAACCACTTCAGATTTGTGTCTGTCCTTTAAACTCCCTTCTCGTCTTCCCTGCAGACAGCTGCTGGTTTTAGAGGTCGGCAACACTCCTCTGCACATCTGCCTGCCTCCGGCTTCCCCCGGCACACACCTTCTGAGCGCCTGCGAAGATGGCTTGCTCTGCTACAACACACAACTGGGAGCCAACAGCACAAAAAACAGGTGGAGCCATTTATTTTATCTATTCTTTTTTTCCCCCCTCTAATTTTAATCAAAAATCCTTATACAAAACTCCACAAGGAGCAGCCAGTACTGATTATATATATATTTTTCCTTTTTTAGGTCAAAGGAAATGGAAATAACTTTCCCCATTTATAAGAAGGAGGACAAGCAACACAACTATCGCACCATTGACGGTTTGGCTTTTCTTTCTGATGACATAGTAGGTAAGTCGGGTTCATTCGTTATTCCAGGTGTTTATGTTTGCCTAACCTGAATCAGATATAGACCACACGATGGCGCTGTAACAGTTAGTTATGGCGGGGCTTCTAATTAAAAATCACATACATGCATTTTTTAATAGGCCCAACTGTAAACGGGCTTTGGGTTACCCCGGTTTTTGAAACTTTTGTTTTATCACCTGAACCGAGATACAATCAAACCCAGTTTGGTTTTAAGGTTTTAAGTTAAACACAAACTCCTGTATAACTTTTTTTACGGTTTCTGTTTCTGCCTGCCGGGGATCGCCATGGTAGCCTCCAAGAGCCACACCCACGGATCCATTTACCTGTGGAGCTGGAGCAGGACCCGGTCTCAGAGGCCAGACAAGAAGACCAGGTCCGTCTGTGCTGTGGTTCTGGCCGAGCTGCAGTGGGCCAGAACCGACATTCCCTACCTGGCTCTAAACACCTGCCCAGGCAAGTTCTTGAGGACCTGGCCGGAAAAGACTGAAGGCTCCTACAGTGTCTGAAAAACCCTGGAATTTGATTTAAATTCCAGGATATGGAAGAAGAAATGTCTGTCCCCTCACTTGTCTCCCTCCAAACCAGCCTTTCTATAAGTTTCTTTCTAACCAACATGCATCCATCTGTTTATTGTGCATCCGTCAAGTCATCTGTTATTTTGTGAATCGCTCCCTCCCTTCAATCCATGCATCCATCTATCTGTCTCTCTATCTGTCCATCTACCTTGCATCCATTCAGTCTGAATTCACCCTCTCATCTCATCGATGCATTTGTCCATCCATCTGTTTTTGTCCATCTACTCGTCAAGTTATTTTGCATTTGTTCATTTTTCTTCCATCTATCTAATTGTCCATCGATCTAACTGTCCATGTATTCTCTCTTTTTGTCCATCTTGTCATCCATCATTCCCACTGTTTCTAAAGAGAGTGGCTTAAAAATGGAGGGACGCTTAGTTGCGTCTCTGCTTCAACACTCCTGAATCACATAATGAATTCATTAGCAGGACTCCATAGGACATTCAGTCTTGCAATGCTGATCTGTTGGACTTCGAACACATCCAGAAGTTGTTGGAGTATTTATGTGTTTATTAGATGGTGGGCTAGATGTTTGAATATTGTTTGATTGGAGAAAAGCTTTTCACATATGTTGTTTTTTTAGGACATGCTTATGTAGTTTGTGGTGATGACAAAGGCCAAATATGGACGTATCATGTCACCGACCTCCAGAAAACCAGCCTTCAGACCGGGAAGCCCATTTCACCCACTGAGGTATTTTATTTCTTTACTCTTACAATTCTTCTTCCACATAATGCAGTAGAAGAAGAGTCAGGAGGTTTACATCCATTTTGGGTGGAGAAGTTGTGTGTCCGGTGCTTACAGTAACGACAAGCTGTGCAAGTTAGTTGCAGAAATCTGAGAACATGGTGGCTGGACTGAACTGGAGCCAGATGGTGGAAGAACTCATTCTGTAAACAGGCAGGATGTAAACAAACTGCAAGCTTTTGTTAACTGCTAAACAAATAGCTAGGCCAAGAGTAAACATAGATGTTTGAAGTGTGTGTGGTTTTTTTCAAAGTGTGTGTGTTTTTTTTTTAGAAGAAGAACAAACAAGAGAAAATAATTTCTTGCACTTTAAGTTAAAATCTTGGTAAAATCTCTTCCATTCACTCCAATGTGTTTGGTGTATCTGCAGGTGCTGGAATGGCCGAGCCCAACGAGGAAAGGTCTGAGCCGAATCGAAGGCCCCTCCATTAACAGCGTGGCTATGGACCCAGAGCTTCACTACCTGGTGGCCCTCTCTGATACGAACATGGTTATCATATGGAAGAGAGAGCCGGCGCCCTGAGGAACCTGGAATGCTGCGTTCTAATAAACGGCGGCTTTTAACGCTGAAAAGATCAATCCTGTAGGTTTTTTTCGGTCAGGAAAGAGGTGGAAGTACCAAATGTTGGAACATCAATATTTTTATTTAGACTGCAAAGATCCTTCCTCTTTGTTTTTATTTTATTTGAAGAAAGTGGGGAAAGTGACTTTAAGGAAGCTGCCATGGTGCTGCAATAAGAACTTTGTTTTTAATAATGGTTTTATAGTTTTTATAGCATAGAACAAAGTAATGTTCTGTGATAACTGGTTGTTGACAAAAAAAAGAAAAGAAAACAACTAAAAACAGCACAGTGTATTCAGTTGAGCTGCGTAATTATTGGCAGTAGACATAATTGTATATGTATTGCTGGAATGTAACCTTTCTTTTTTGAGTTTATGTAAATGTACATAATTTTACAACCTCTGATTAAAAAGTGTCTTTTTTTTATATATTCTTTTGGGTTTGAGGTTGATTTTGTTGTGGGATGGAAATACTGTGGTTCTGATCATTAACTCATCAGTCCGGCCTTCAGTTGACCCTTTGAATCTAATCACTAGTTGTGTTGTTTTTAATCGGGTTGAAAAACTCTTTTAACAGTACGAAGACGTCATCTTGTCCAACTAAATTTGTTCCAACGTAGTTTTTAAGGTTGCTGGGTCGGACATTGTATTTTATTACAGTCTCAGTTAATAAATACAATTTTTATACCTCTAGAAGTTTTCTTTAATATATATTATGTACAAATAAGCTTGAGCCCAAATGAGTTTTGCATTCATCATTTAACCATTAAAATAATCATATTTATTTTCTCTCAAAATTATGTTTTTGACACTTGTTCTTCCACATCTTAAGCAAGCACGTGCAGTAGAGTACAGTGTGTGCCGCTGGGAAGAGAGGGCGAGCGTAATATTTAGGCGCCGCCCCTGTCCTACTCGCTGATTGGCTGAGCCGTCCCTTTTCCTTATATATTTGACCCACTGACCGAGGAGCACAAAGGCCTTTCTGCACCTTATCAAATCCGTGCCTTTGTGCGCAGCATAGCTACAGCTGTAATGGCCTCATAGCAGCCGTGGAGCCCCGTTTTACTGCACCGGGAAAAGGGCCGGGGGCCTAGTCGGACGTAACGGCTCTCGTCTCAAAAATGCGAGCGGGACTGGCAGGCATAGCAGCGGAGATGCTGGGCGGTGTCACCGGCGCGGCCAGGCCGAGGTTCGGCGGCCTCCTGATGACAGCCAAAACACTACCGGCGTTTCAGCCGGGCGCCGGTAGCCACAGGTTCCGTTCCACTTCGTCAGCGCAGGGTATCTCCGAGCTGGCAAGGGAGCGCTCGAAGACTGTCACGTCGTTTTACAACCAGTCCGCCATCGATGTTTCGGCTGAGAAGGTAAGGGGGGTGAATTGTGTGGCCGGGTTCGGTGTTCCCTCGCGATAGGCAGCGGCGAGAGCAACGTTAGCCGGAGCCGGCTGGAGCTGGATCAAACTTGATGAGCCGAGCAGCGTTGGCCGTTACAGGAGCGCAGTCGATGCTGCGTTCAGTAAAACAAGAAAATATGGGTTTTTTTAGTTTTTTTTAAAGCTGACCGCTATCTTAATTACCAATTAAGGTTAAAACCAAACAGTTTATTTGTCGTGCATTGTTATACAAAAAAAGTCGATAAGATGGTTAACTGGTTCAAACTCACCTTATTTTTATAGTGAAATAATAAAAATCTTTAGATATTTAAAAACATGAATTGCCTGATTTAACACAAGAATGCCCGGCAACTATTCTGGTTCGCATTACATGTTTTAACACACAGATTTATAATTGTATATCATGAACAACATGTATTTAATTGACTGAGCCGTTACTTTTTTCCTCTGATTTCCTTGTTTGTCTATGACTCCGTGAATGCAGCATCTGGAGGACACAGTGCTTACACATTTCTTACTAATTAACAGCTCTGATGGAGAAAAAAATGGTTCAGAGGTCGATGCCTTCATTCCAGCAAGACTCTGGGAGTGTCAAGAGTTAGTTTGAATAAAGCCTAACTTTGAGGATTAAGTAAATTACTTACTACTAGAAAGTAGCTGCAGCCTCTAGCAGTTAATCTGACATTTTTACCCTCTTTGTACTTTCCTTTGACCTAACATAAAGTTGCAAATTAATTCTAGGCCATGGGAAAAAAATAATCCTAACTTGAGATTTAAGTTGAATGCTGAAAAGAGTGCGGAGCTGCTTATCTCAGGCTGTTGTCAGCATCATTTCCTTCCTCTTTCTTCTTGGCAGACGCATGTTTTTGTTCCTTGCACTCAATCATTTTCAGTCGCCTGTTTCTTTCACCACAGAAATAATCAGAAGGAGGGATGAGGTAAAGTGCTCGAATAAGAACAAAACCTTTGAAGTTACTTGGCTGTTAATGCTGCTGCAAGCAGTTCACCGTTTGGTCTGGTCACCAGACTAAAGGGAAAGCTTTAAATTGATGTGAGCTTTGCTGCCTGGAGAAACTAGGTCAAATTGTTTTATTTCACTGTCCTCCACTTGTACGTTCAAGTTTTGCATCCGCATGAACGTTGCCAAGATGTGTTTCGTCTTCTTCGTGTCATATTAAAGTAAACACAGGCCATTACTGTTTGACCTAGGTGTGCCTGATATCTGTGTGAAGCAGTACATTTACTCTCACTTGTCCTTTTTTTGTGTTGTTGTTCCTGTTAAGATGAAATCTTAGTCTCATATTGCAGTGCGGCATCCTTACAAGTTTCATGCTTGTGTGGCGCTGAAATGTTTCAGATCATTGAACAAATGTTGACGCTAGACCCAAATAACTTGTATACATACAAGAGAGTGTTCATGCTATAATTATGGCAAAAAGTGAAATGACTCTGAGATCTAGATGTGGCGCACTTGGCATGAACACTCTCTGCTTTGCTGAATTGATTATGTGACAAAGGCCATATCGGATGATTAGGTGTAAAACAGATTTTTTTGTAGTCTTTTGGTTCAGCAGTGGTAATTTCCTTTGATTTATCTGATCAAGATTATTTTTAACCTCTCTTTAGTTGTGCTGCACAATGAACTCTGACCTGACTGAGCACCTGACAATGTTCTGGGTGCTTCAGGGCGTTGAGTCTTTGATTTGCAGTTGTGGAGTCATTTTAGCAGGCCAGACACTCATTGGAAGCTTCCCTGCTGTTCTGTGTTTTCTCCATGTGTGGATAAAGGTTCTCACTGTGGTTTCCTGGAGTCCTAAAGCTTAACAATGGCTTTATCTGTTAAAATATACTTAAAACATCTCTTTATTTAAAGAAAAGTAACCAGACCTGGGTTCGTTCTCAGTTAATTTGATTTTTAGGAATGTATACTGGTGATATAGCTTTTTCCTATAATTATAATTACAGCCAGCCATAATGAATCTTGTAGAGTGTAATAATGTTCTTTAGTCACGTGCCTTTTTTAACTAGTTTCTGCTGCATGGTGAGAATAATGCTACAAAATGTCCTGGGTGACATGCCGTTTATTTTTGCCCCTCAAATTAATAATATAATCAAAGTTCATAAGTTGACATAAACTTGACTAAATTCTTTTATTCCTCATAATTGGGTGCTAAAACCTCTGCAGTTTATTTAATTTGAGTTTTTAAATTAAATATATTTAGAGCAGATTAATGCTTTTGCGTTACATTAAAGTAAATGATGATACAAGCATGGAAATTATTTTGAATCGTTCTAGCTTCTGCACTTTTAGACCCTCCTGCAGTTATAATTGTGTTTTCTGTCTCCAGGCTTCAGTGCGGCTTACCTTAGCAACCCTCCTGTATTCTGGGAAGTCTCCTGATGGACATCACATCCTGGTAAACATTTCAGCCACACAGAGTAAATAATGTAACCTCTTTCCCCCTCCCTTCTTTGTCTGTAGCTGCTCACAGATAGTTCTCTGTCTGTATGTTGCAGAGCAGCGGCAAGTACCTTCATAAGGAACTGCCTGTGCGTATTGCCCATCGCATCAAGGGCTTCCGCAGTCTGCCCTTCATCATTGGCTGCAACCCCACCATTCTTCAAGTGGTAAGGATTCTCAGGACACTCCCAGATGAAGTCGTTTTTTTTATGTTATGTATAGCGCTGCATAAAGCCGAGGCTAACATTAGAACTGGGTCTGTCCTCATGAGTTTGGGTTGACCTTTTTGAAAGCTGTTGAATACCCAAAGTCTGTGTGAATCAAGCAATTAGGTGAGAAAACTGCAAAGAGTATAAAGGGTATGTAGATCATGTTAAATTCATGTCAGCAGCTTATTCAAAGATGGAAAATACATTTTTTTGTATCCTAAACATAAAAAAAAGAATTAAAACATTTGGTTTCTACTTTACCTCTTGTAATATTTTGTGACTGCAAGTAGGATGCAGAAATAGATTATTGCTTCATTGTGATTTGAAGTTAAATTAAAAAATATTTGACTGTGGTTGTTTTTATCCAAAGCTAAATCTCTAGGTGAACAGAAACAATTTCATGCTACAGATTCCAAGGTTTCTGTTGTTTTAGTCAAGAGTCTCAGTTCTTGGACCAAACACCTGTCAACAAATCTACAGATTATTACTAGAGTTCATGTTTGTCCGTAAATCTGACAGTGAACTTGCAAAAACTTCCCTGACACCTCTGAGGCTGCAGCGAAGCGTTGTAAATAAACCCAGCGTGCCATAACAAACGTGTAAATCAGAGAAGTGGCCGGCGTGCACAAAAGTACAACGTTTCACTACCTGCTGACAGAGGCTGAAGTGGATAAACATCCACATGGCAGCGGATTCACCCAACCTGAGAATAAACGGCTTTCCCACCGACACAAAAGCCTCGTGTTTGTTTAGGTTATTTGATTATTTTGTCCTAAATTCCATTAACACGGCCACTGTTCCCACGAGGGTGGCGTCGGTCTCAGGCAAGGATCCATCTACAGGCTATGTCTGTTCAGGTGTTACCTGCTGATGGTGTTTAAAGTTGTAACCTTCTTGCATATATTTCAACTCTTGTTAAGTATTAACCATATAAACCTTGTGTAAAGTGATAAATCCCAACAGAAATGTAAATGATCGGTGTCCTGTATGTTGCACGGCTGGTTAGAAACCTGCATAATTTATTGATCAGCACTTCCGGTGGCCTGACACGTTTGTCAGTTCGTGGTGTTGGATCCTCTGAAATATGCAAAACTAACACCGCTGACATAATCCCCTCTGTCAGAGGTTAGCTGCTTTCCGAAACAACAATGTCTCTTTGGCTTAGCTTGTCAAACAGGGCTTATTGTTGATCACTTAATTATTTTTTACGTTTGTGTACAGGATTTCTGAGCGGATTGTGTATCACGAAGTCTAACCCCTTATTTAGGTGGAACGTATTCATGTATCAAATATTGCACTAGTGGCTAAGATTCGAACGGATGAAGGGATGTATGCGTCAGAGGATGCCGACGCGTAATGTTAATGAGTTTTACAATAAAGCGGTGGAAGCTAGGCTTCAGTCAGAGGTGAGCATTGATGAGCAGCGCAACAATTTCATGCCAAGAATTTAATACACATTTGAGGGGATTCTTTTCTTTTGCTGACTGTAGGAAACCGGCCGAGTTGATCGGAGAATGAAGATGAATCTTAGAAGAACTCTTTCTCGGAAGACCTTAGACTAAGACGTCCACCTTTGAGGACCAATCCTAAGTGGAAAACCCGTGCTACAAGAAAATGGTTTATAACAGGTTTTGCAAACAGAAAAAAAACCAAGGAGCCATTTTTACTTAATATCAAAATTACAGCTGCAGATGTGAAAAGATCATTTGAAAACGTTTTTGGTATGTGTCTGTTTGCTGCTGTTTTCTGACAGAACCATAATTTTATTTCTATTTTTGGGGTTTAAGAAAAAAAGAGAGGATTAATACATTTTTATTATGTAAATAAAATTGTTTCCTAACTAAGGAAAACAAAAATAACAATAAATATCAAGAAGATCTGCAGAACACTGATTTACAGCTAAGAATATTAAAACGCTAAATAGAAAATTAAATCTGTGGCAAACGTTGAAGTTTGGTGTTCAAAGTTGATCTTCACCCAGTTTACCAGAGCCTGAGCTCCTTTACAGAGCAGAATCTACTGGAAAACACTGGCAGCTGTTATAACCATGACGAGGCAGTTTTACAAAGAGTTGAGGCGGCGCATAGTACAGTTGGCTGCCACAGCTTTCAGATTTAAAAAAATATATAAAACTAAATTATTTCCCTTCGACCTCCCAATTATGCGTTGTTTCTGTTTATCTGTGAAATAAAGCTCGGGTAAAAAGGCATTTGATGTGACATAAGGCAAAAAAGGTCAAGGGGTATGAATACTTTCATTAAAAGTGCAAACTCTGTAATCGTCTATTTTGTCAAGGTGATGCAGAGCTTTTCCTGTTTTGTTTTGTTTGTTTTTTTTGTGCTGTGAACACTTCCAGTTGGAACACATTGTTCTTGGAGGCTGAGAATGAACAGGCAGCATTCCTCTGCACTTCTCTCTGTGCAGCCTGTGCCAACATCACCTCAGAACAAACTGTCAGTACAGAAACCCGCTCCTAATTAGTCGTAATAAAAGTTGCTGCGGAGCAAATGGATGTTTTTTTTTGTGTGTCTCTTCGGGCCAGTTTCCCCCCCCATGCGCTCTTCACAATTGTTGTTTTATTGTTGATGAACTTTCACCCAGATTCCTTCTGCTGTGGTTGCATAAAGCCGCATGTTCTCTTTATTAAAACCCCTGAAATGTATGTTACCTCTAACATCGTTTAGAAAAGTGAGTTATGATTAATGTAAAAGGGGGAGGAAAAAAATCCTCACTGGGTCATCCTAAAATGTTTTGTAATGTAACCCATGTGAGAGGTGTTTAGTGGCACGGGCCCAGCGAGGGGTCGCTGCTGGTTATGTGATGCCGTCTGCCTGAATGGAACTTTACAGAGATCTGTCTCTCCTGTTCTTTCGTTGCAGCATGAACTGTATATCCGGGCATACCACATGCTCAGTGACTTTCCACAGGTGAGTGTCTCACACACACGTGTGCGCGCGCGTAAACAGGAAATATAAGTTCAAGCTTTGCAAAGCGAGGGTCGTTTTTAAACAAAATATTATTTACCCATCCTAGTATTAAATGTTTGCCCAAAAAATTAGCCTTTTTAGGTAAACAGTTCTGTTTGGCATAATATTTTTGCAGATTAAATATCAAATTTAAACATCTGATAGGAGGAAAATCATAACCAGTGTGGTTCATATGATTTAATGGTTTATATCACGTTTCAGTTTAATCCACTGCAAAATAGAAAATGCCAACAATATCCTCCACCTATCTTGGATCTTCCAGAACCAAATAATTTTCTTTACATCAACTGGAAAACTTAACAAAGAAGCAAACTTACCATACTGTTGTAGGTTATCACAGATTTAAAAACAAAAGTCATTAAAAATCTGCACTATTACCAGAAAGAAGGATGTTTTCCAAGGCTGCTGCTGAATAAATCTTCATGGACCAAATCTTGTTTAGATAAAAAAACATTTTGCTTTGTATTCCCCAGATCCATGTTTGGTTTGGTCCTTTTATTTATCCCTACGTTGTAAAATGTATTTGTATCAACTCAAGGTTATGCATACACTACAAATATCAGTTGTAGTGATAAAAACTAATTGGTTCTATAAAGGGATATAACAATAATTTAAAGGTAATCCTTGTTTCCTTGCATGATGGGTTCTGTAACCGATCAATACCCAGATGTATTCATTTTGTCTAATGTTTATTTCTTATTCTGCCATTTAATCGCTTCCGGTGTTAATGTGAAGTTTGTTTCTCTCGACAGATCAAGGACCAGGAAGCCGAGGCTCGCTTCTGTAAACTTGTGCATCAGCTGCTGGATGACCACAAAGACGTGGTCACCATGTTGGCGCAGGGCTTCAGAGAATGTCGCAGACACATTCAGGCAAGAGCAGTGCTTTGTTTTTATGCATTTACCTGCTGGAGGAGATATCTGTTTTTACGTTGCATAGAAAGGTCACGACTTTTCTTGGTTTATTGGACTCGTTTTCTCCATCTCCCAGGATGAGACCCTCATCAGGAACTTTTTGGATTCGACGCTGTGCTCTCGTCTTGGAATCCGAATGTTGGCCACGCACCATCTCGCACTTCCTGAAGATAATGTATGTCTGATAATGTAAATGAACACTGCAATCATATAGGACCGTAACACACTGAGTCGGCGTGTTAACCCAAAATTCTGCTGAGAAACAACAGGAAATTGGATCACATTAGAATCAGTTCTTTAATGATCGCTCTGGATGAACAAAAATAAATCTTTAAAAGTCTGCTTTTGTTCCATTAAGCAATAAATTGTCCTGAGTTAAAAAAAATGTTGGGTGTCCACTTAATATGAACCATGCAGATCCATCAGGTCATCAGAGACTTAAAAGTCTGAAATGACTGACTGCTGACTTCTTCTATAATGTAAATGACCAACCCTTCACCACCCTATTTTTTTTTCTTCTCCCATTCCAGCCGGAGTTTGTCGGTATCATATGTAGACGTCTGTCTCCTAAAAGGATCATCGAGAAATGGGTGGACTTTTCCAGGTGAGCGTTTATTTGCACAGGTGACCTTCTGTCTGTCTGTCTAAGCTGTTTTGTTGAGAGACAGGTCAGCAGTCAGCCGACCTCGTGTGAACGAGATATGAGCCTTCAAGTCTTGTTTACCGTGGGTAAATCTATTGGGTAACTGAGAGTCTTCCCTTTCTCAGAGATGATCTCAGTGTGGACGTCATTCACCTGGGTTTTCTTTTGGCTTTGTAGCACAAATCAGTTTTTGTTTTTTTTCAAAGGGTTTCATAGTTTTTCCTGGATATAAATGAGATAAATTATGGTTGCTGTAGTTTTGTTGAGATCGGTGTTAGATGTTTGCTCTGCAGGCCCCACGGTGATGCAGTTGGTGACACTGTTACCTTGCAGCTATGAGGTTATAGGTCTGAATCCCGGTGTGTATGTTTCATGTTTGTGGTGGATGCATGGGTTTGTCCAACAACTCAAAACCCGACTCGTGGCCTGTTTGTTCTCTAAATTACCTGTAGGTAGGAGAGTGTCCTTACTCATTTTTCCAGTGTGTCTCCATGTAATAAAGAGGGGAAATATTCAGACTTGATGTAACTGAACCACACAAGGATAAAATGACTTTTAATACCATCACATTTACTTGAGCTTCATACCCGCAATGCTTCCAATCTCTTGTTGGGTAAATTACTTAGTGATAATGTGTAATAATGTTTAAAATTTAGCCTGGTGTTGACTTGAGTTTATAGTATTCGCCTTCAAGATGTGATGCCTAGCAGAATTTTGGCTTTTAAAATTGGGTGAATATTCAATTCAATTTGCATATTCAATTTGCTGAGGTAAGAATTTAAGAGACTCAGCATCAATTTTAATGTTGGTTTATGTAAGAAAAGAGCCTGTGTTTTTTGTATAGACTGCGATGGGAAATAGTTAACTGGGTATAATTTAATGTTTTACATCTCCTAATCTCTATAAAACCTAACTACATAATCTTTGTTTAATAATTAAGGACTTTCTCTGAAACGTTCAGTTTCCAGCAGCAACACATCGAGAGAAAGGCTGCTATGATAAGAAATATGAGAAGGAAAATAAATATAGTAACAGAATAAAACAAAACCAAAGAAAATGAAAAAAAAGGAATATATTAAATGTATAAATGTATGTATTTAATTTCCCTTTGGGATTAAAAAAGTATTTTTTTATTTTATTGATTTGTGTCGGCAGCATTTACACCAGATCTTGGTAATATAAATACCCTAATATATAATAAGAATCATGGTGAAACCATTATTGTGTCCTGTCTCTTATATCTGACAGACGTCTGTGTGAACACCAGTATGGTAACTCTCCGAGGGTTCGGATCAACGGACACGTCGCGGCCCGATTCCCCTTTATCCCGCTGCCTCTGGACTACATCCTGCCAGAGCTGCTTAAGAATGCCATGAGGTAAAACGGAGACAGGAAGAGGATCGTCCATCTCTGCTCTCTATGAGATATAAAGGAGGGCATGCAGCAAGAAATCATTGTTTCACAGTTACAGCATTATGACATTAAAATTCTATCCTCTTAGCCTCCATGTTCTTTCTGTTTTGCCCAACTTTTATTTTTACCCTTTTTTTGAACAAATAGTTTTTAAAATTGAAGCTACATTTGTCTCTCATTAGTTTGTTAAATAAGGGGATCGGAGGATGTTGGGAATAGGAAAGAGAAATGAATGTAGGAAGTAGAGATTGCAAACACAGGACAGATTTGTTTCTTTTCAGTTCAATCATAGACCAATTTTCTGGATTCATTTTGCTCGAGAGTTTTTTTTGTCTTTTGGAGCAACATTTTCAGTCTCGTTATTCTTTTGTCATGTTATAATTGCAATAATTTTACAAATTCGTAGTGACTCTGTAAGCAGGTGTGTTTTTATCAGCGTCTTACTTTTTTAAATTTTTTTTATTTTGTTGGTTCTCCTTTAGAGCCACCATGGAGAGCCACCTGGACACTCCATACAACGTCCCTGATGTGGTGGTTACCATCGCCAACAACGACATTGACTTTGTCATAAGGTTAGCATCTTCAATTTAAAATCAAACATTCATGTTGAGGATTCAAAACGTAATTTCCAAATATTGGAAGTTAAGTTCCTGCAAAGTATTCCTCGGCTCTTGAACAGGTGTGACGAACAATCACTAGTTGCTGTGTACGCTATAAAAAAAGGGATGCAAAAAAAATTATTTAAATAAAAGATTTTAGTAAAGAAAATTGATTGTGATTTTTTTTTATTACGAGAAATTGCTTAAGTACTTGATGTATCAGTTAAGGAAACGCACCCAACTGTTAAGTAAAAGTTGCTGAATGTTTATGAATCCGTTTGCTCTGAAATCAAAATGAATACCAAAACCTGACCGGAAAATCAGTTTGTCCTAACGTGTAAAAACTCATTCAGAGGTTTGTAAATGGACCACAGACCACATGTAGGAGACTACTGCCTTTTTTCCAAAATTTGTCATGTAAGCAGCTAGAACGTATCTTATTGGGACTTTGTCACAAATTGGCTTGTGTATATATACTTTTTATTATGCTTTAAAATGCTTTGCATTTACCCTCCCATCATATCTCTAACCATTAAACTCGTATGGTTATTGTTATGGAGCTGCTGGAGCTACAGTGTCTTCTGTTTAACTCCCATTACGTTTACTTTGTTAATCTCTCACGAATAGTTCTCTTTGTGTTCAGGATTTCAGACCGTGGAGGCGGCATCCCTCACAAAATAATTGATAAGGTGATGGATTACCACTTCAGCACTGCGGAGGAGAGCGTGCAGGACCCCCGCATGAGCAACCTGTTCAACACCATTACCAACAGTGGGAACCAGTCCAGCCCAATGCATGGGTGAGAGCAGGAGGGCACAGATTTGTCCCTGTTTCATCTCACCTGCTCTCCATCTTATTTATTTTTTTCTATAATACTATTTTTTCTCTCATCATCCGTCTTTCATAGGTTTGGTTTCGGCTTGCCCACGTCCAGAGCCTACGCGGAGTACCTCGGCGGTTCTCTGTCTGTGCAGTCCATGCAGGGCATCGGCACCGACGTCTATCTGCGTCTGCGTCACATCGATGGTAAAGCAGAAAGCTTCAGAGTGTAAAAGTCGCTCTTTACCTGTAGGTCAATACGGAGATATCGGAAATACAGGAGGGCCCCCCCCGCCCACCAACATGAAGGCAGAGAACCGGTTGTTTATGTCTACTGAGTGGCAGCCTTCAGATCACTGATCTTCTTTATTTCGTCTTCGACTGATTATAAGCTATGTTAGCTCTTGGTTAAACGATTTCAGTTTTGTTTTGTGTTATGTACCCTGTGGCATGTCGTCTCAAAGTTCAGACATTTCTTGATTATTATTCTTGTTTATTTGGATGAACTGCATGATAAAAAAGCGCAAGTGTTTTGAAGACATTCATGTTGAAGAATTTTGCAGTACAACGTCATTTGATAAACGTTTCGAAAACACTCCAAGCCGGTCAAGATCTCCTTAAAGTCATCAAAGCTGCTCGCAGTTTTAATGTGAATTGTAAGTGGGACAACTACTTCAGAATGTGTTAAGATCAAAGAGTTTGGTGTAATCTGGTTCTATCTTCAAATCTTACAGCTTCAAATTAAATACAGATAGAAAAATGGATATTAAAACTGCCAAACTATAACCGCTTACAGTTTTTCTGCTTTTCTGTTAATGTTTTTTTTTCTTTTTCTGGAGCAGAATGTTTAGCTGCCTTACTGTGCAACACCATCCTTGGAACTGCATGAAGACTTTTTTTGTTTTCAATATATATTTTTTTCATCTGATGCCTTCATCGGTTTACTTAGATGCACACTGTAGCATTCAGATACGGCAGGCTTCCACGTTTAGTAGGTTTTGTCTCATATTATTTGCCAGCTCGCAGATCACGGCCGTTTCTGGCATCTCTAAAACATCTCACAAGCTAACAATATATCAGAGAAGCGTTGACAAACATTTGTCTTTTTTAAGATTTTCATTTGATCATGTTTATGAAAAGCTAGGAAAAAGTTATTTGCACCATAAAACTTTCATTTGCATTAATTTAGCCAATTGACTTGGAGTAATGTGGATCTAATATTAAATTGGTGAATGCACCCTACTGTTAAGACTAAATATGGAGCTTCATGTGAAGCAGTATTTTGAGCTGGAGAGAATCACCCACATCTCCGAATGGAGCAGTTATTTGAGGGTAGAGCACAATGGCAGCTGTGGCCTTTGAGGTATCCTGGGATTTTTTAATACAAGTAAACTTCAGGGTTCTCGACCAAGATGGATTGAAATCTGTATGCATCCTGGTTTTCTACTCATTTAAAAAAATACATGGTATTATCCTACAGGAAGTATGAAACCACTGGTCAAGGTACAGAAACCTGTTCAACAAATTGCGAGAAAACATCGCCATAGGATTTATATACCAAGGACAGTTGGAAGATACTGTAGGTTAATCCCTTTGTAAATCCTAATGTCCCAGGTTTAGAGGGGGGGGTGGCTAGATTACAATTTTCTGTATGCCCCCCACAACTGCGATCTTTTGTCAAATAAACTGTAAAAAGGCCAGAGGACCAGCCTGGATTCATGTGGTGTAGAAATTTGCAACATAAATACTATAAGCACTCCCATCATTGTGATAAACATTCCCCCAGAATGCCGTGGTCGTTATGCAGAAGGCCAGCCTCAAGGCTTCATTTACATTTTATTTGTTCAATTAACCGTTGACCTTTTTAGATGTAAAAATCATTAGGAATCCAGCTTAATCTCACATCTTTGCACTTTTACTATCTTAATTTTCTGGATAACATGAACATTTCCAGAGATGCTAAAAACATTTTTTTTTTTTTTTACCGCTTTTAGCTGCTGTCAAAATCTCTCTTTCAAAGTTTACACATAAAATAAGTTGTTGGCTTGTGAGGTGTTACAGAGAAATTATTTTATTTGTGAGATGTATATATAAAAAAAAATTTGCTTTCATTTTTTTAAAAGGCTGCAGTATTTATTTCTCCTCTGATTTGTTAAAAAGAAAGGATCTTACAAGTATCTACATGTCATGATTAAAGCGTGCATTAGTTTTTATTGTAACCCTGAAGGTCTTGGAAGTTGTAAAGAAAAAATAAAAATAGGTCAAGCGTATAAAGCATTAATAGATTATCAGCATCCTTATTCCAAAAATATTGCTGGAACAATGTTGAAAGGAGGTAGGAAATGTTCAACCCGATAGTGTCATAAAATGCGCACTGTTGCCCTCTGCTGGTCTGAAAGAGTTAAAGCAGGGAGGAAAAATGAATATTTTAAACATTTCTTTTGTTGCTTTTCTTATATTGTTCTGTTTTGGAATTTGTTACTAGATCTGTCATATTAAAGTAAAAGATTCATTCAAAAAAAAATTTTTGTTCAAGATTTTGTAGAAATTAAATTTGACCTGTTTAGATGTTTGAATCTGGGCTTTCTTTGACATGCAATATTATGAGCTCACGTCACACACAGTGTTAACTTTTCATCATGAGAAGCATATTACAGTAAGACCTCCAAGGGTATCAAAACATATGGCATACCAAAATAACTTGCGTGACATGAGGTTTCTAACTGCACGCAATATAGTATGATGTTTTATGACTTCATTCAGTTTTGGTTTTTCAACCTGACATGACAGAGTGACCTCACATAACGCGCTAATTCCAATAGAAGTAAAGTATGACATCAGGTTCTGCATAGGATAGTAAAACCTCAAAGTATAGTATAGACCTCACATGACAGAACATCATGACCACATGTGACAATTTTCTATTTACTTATGACCCGGGGGAATTTAAATAGAACGTTATGACATCAATCAAAAAATTGTTTTAAGTATTTGTAAATAGGTGTAGTATTTTTCTGTTTAAGTATTTTTAAAGGTTTTGACATCAAGCAACAGATGTTACAGTAAGACCTCATAACCCCACGTCATGTTAGATCACAATAGTATGTGTAAAACTTGGTTAAAAACATTGTGATGTCATATTATCTTGTGAGGTCATAGTATTTCAGGTGGGCTGATACTGTACTGTTTGACCTCACATTATACATACCCCATGACATACAATGCATCATTTGATACTATGACATCAAATGTCATAGGTTTCCATTGACAGAATTTGACATATGACAGTATGACATCATTTGACATGATATATAATAAATTCATTCATTCAATTTTATATATTTTTTTTTTACTAACATGCCATACTATTGGGTAACCTCACATAAAACAGCAATTCCAGTCAAAATAAAGAATGACATTTCAGACCTCCTATTTTAGATAGATGGATAGATAGATACATTATCGATCCCATAGTATGATTTTACAAGATTATTAAATCCTATGAAATGGTATATTATGACATCACATTACAATGTTTTTAAACTAGTGTGATGCATGCTATTGTGTGACCTCAATTAACATTAAATCATATAGTATTACATCATATAACATGATATATTATGACTTGATTCATCTTTTCTTTTGTGGCTTACATAACATCACATGACCCGGTAATGAATTCAAGTGAAAGTAAAGTGTAACGTCACGCACCGCTTCGTACAATATGACATCATAGTATAGTATGAACTCACGTGAAATGTTGTATCCATCTACACAATACAGTATGACATCCTTATGTCCTCATGTGTTTCTTTCTTATTCTTTTTTTTTTTCACCAAGCATGTCTTATAGTAGTGACTTAGTATTGTGTGACTTCATATCAAATCATATCAAAAATACTTTAATTATCCAAAAGGGAAATTAAATATGATACCATTATAACATTTACACTGTAAAATACAACATTTACATTTCCAGCAGAGTTAGACATCACCTGACATTGGGTATCAAATCTTCAGCAGGTCTTACTGTACAATGTATATACAATGTATATATAATGTATATATATGGCACACAATACAGTATGTATATATTATGACCTCATTCTGTTTTTTTTTCTTTTACTTAACACGGCTTACTTTTGGCTGAATTAGTATGCCCTTACAATATAGTATGACATCATATGACATTATCATCAAAAGAAAGCACAAACAAAGTTAAATTTGACAGATTAAAAAATACAAAAGTTTACCAAATGTGTGCGTTAAAATTAGAACTAATGCATTTCCAATGAAAATAAACAAATCTTATGTTTTTATGCTGCAGTGTAGGTGAAATGTTTGATACCTCAAACTTAAAGACTGTTGGTGTGTGGGTTCAACGGTTGTGTGGTTGCATGTGTGGCCATCACAAGCTCATTAGATTTTTAATTTTTTTACCTAACATTTCATTATGTAAGGTGACAATGACATTATGTGACACATTGTACAGTAAGACCTAATAGTATAGTATGACCCCACTGGAATTTAACTTTGCAATACAGTTTGACATCACATGACATCATTTTATGAGCATATGTTAGAGTTTTGTTTATAAGTGACGTGACACATTCCTGCACAGATGATACTAATATCTTTTGTACAGGTGATGATTTGGATCAGCCCATGGCTGACATCCACTTTGAGTTATGTCAACTGAAGACATGGTTTGACATCAACAAATTATCATTACATTTGGATAAAACCAAGTTTATGTTGTTTGGAAACTGCGAAAGCAGAATAAATGTACATATCCTAATAGATAACATAGAGCTGGTGGACATTGCCGGGTAGAAGGCAGTCTAGGTTTCCCTGCTCAGGCTACTGCCCCCGTGACCCGACTCTGGATAAGCGTTAGAAGATGGATCGATGGGAATATATACTGACAAGTTTATTAAGTGGAAATTTTTCTTTTCTTCCTCAGTTTCTATTTATGTTTCAATGATTTTCATTGATTTGGAACTGAAAATTTTATTTAATGTGTACCAATTACTTTTTTTTTTGTGTGGTAGTTTGTCGTTTGTTTGAAGTATTTCTGAAATTTCTAAAACAACTTTTGCCTAAGCAATGTATGTTCATCTGTGTGAATGAATGTATTTGCATTTTTTCGCACATACAATGTGAACTACTGACTATATTCACAATTTTATAAGCAAAATGATTCCCATAGCAAATATTTTTTAGATGCCCTTGATGCAACCCTGGTCCTCACCCCTCTCTTTCATTCATAAGCTGTATGCAAGACCTCAGCAGCAAGCTACACTGCACCAGGCAGACGGCCCCCCTTGCCCAACCAACAGGTGGTGAGTAACAGGTTTAACAGATCATAAAATCTAGCAGATAAAAAGTGTGATCCCATCAAGAATTACTAAAGCTAAAATTTCATAAAACTACTATCATCCAGAAAATCCAGCTGTCATTGTTGTTCAGTGCCACCAGATATCAGCACAGCCGAAACAAACGCAGAACTACGTTACCTTTTTATCTTATTATGGCCACAAACATTATTTGACGTTAAACGGCTGTAGCTTGGATGAGGTGAAACTCATTGATGAAACACAAGTCCATCGTACAACACATAAATTGTAAAAGACTCATTTCTAAATTTTACTGAACGACAAAGTACCAATATTGATGACAAAACAATTGCAGAACAGGTTATTAACTTCAAGCTTGAACATTTCTTTCTTTAAATGTTGAAATATGAATTTGTAATCCTGGTTATATCATTAGGTTTATTTAATATTGACAAAGTTGGATTCAGATGATCTAAAATATTGAAGTGAGGGGGATAAAAAGTTAAAAAACAGAGTAAATCTATAAGGTAGCAACTACAATCTCAAAAGAGCTGTAGGCCTGGACTTTGACTGAACTGTTCTAATGCATGATATGCTTTGCTTTAGGCAAGTCCATTCATACAGGCTGTAAATTCAGAATTGTTGTTTTTTTTAAGCTTCTAACAGGTTTTCTTCCAGGAATCCTCCTCATAATTAGCTCCACCAAATCTGATCTTCTGGAGAATCATACAAGGATTTCTTCTGGTGCTACATTTTCTCTCCCAGATTTCAGCTGTTGCTTTTCCACGGCTATCGGTTACATTCACACATCCCCTTTCTTGTTTTGTTTAAAGGGGAGCTTTCACAAGACAAAGAAAACATCAATCTTTGTTTTATTAAGCGTGTGATCTCACAGTTCCACAGACATGAACCAACAAGACCAATTTACTTGATACAGAATGGACACAGAAAAAGTGCACTTTGTTTTTTCATTTCTTCTGAAAAACATAATAGACTGTAAACTGAGCGGCACTTTGGTCAGTCATGTTATTTGGAATGTGACGACAGTTTGGTACATAACCTTAAAAAAACTATAAAAAACAAACAAACATTAAGAGATTTCATCTGAGAAATGACAAACTCAAGGCAGTTTTTCTAAGGCAAAAGTAAGCATTTTAAACAGCTTTGATAAGCAGAACCTGACCGCTTGGATGCTTTCCAGGCAGGCTCTATTTTCTTTGTAACAGGCAGCAAAAAACAAAAAAACAAAAAAGGAAAACCAGAAACCATACAGCTGCATCTCAACAAATTAGGATATCAGCAAAATGGATTCATTTCAGTGATTTAACTTAAAATTGACACTAATTTAATTGTATTATTTGCATATTAATGCTGTAGTAAATTGTTACTTTTAAACAATTCTTGCTTACAGCCAATGGAAAACTACAATTCGGTTTTTAAGAATTAAAATACAATCTCAGACATTCTGTATGGAGAAACTGGCTGTAAAAAAAAGTTTATTTAAGCATGTTGAAGTAAAGTTAAGTGGAAGAACAAAAAGTGGTCGAAAAAAAACACTGCGATTCTCACGAGAGTAGACTACAATTATTGAATTCCTTTTGTTGAACTAGTCCAGCATCATCATCCTACCAATCAATCTAAGGAGAACCAGAATTGGACGGTGTCTTAGTGGTCCAATGTCCCCTCCTCACATAAGTCTTTCTCTAACTAATGCTGTGATCTACCAGTGAAGCACAAGAAGACGAAATCAGCCAATCATTAGCCGTATTTTGCTAGCGCTTGGCTCGGATGGCATAAACACATTTGCCCTGTGCAAGATGGCGGAGCACAAAAAAATAGAAAGTCTCTAAGTTAACATCTGAGACGAAAGCATGTCGGAGTTGAAGCAGGAGAGGAAGAGCCAGCGCGGTAAAATAACAGAAAACAAGAAAATAAACATTGAAAATACTGTTAATAACTTTAGTTAATATTAAGTTAGAGCTGTATGTGTGAGCGCTGCTTCGTTGTTTAGTGTTTCCCCGTGGAACTAGACCCTAACCCCAGCAACGAAACCACTTAGAAACTCTTCTAAACATTCTGGTAGAGACAGCAGTTCATATTATTTGTAAGCATATTACCCAACTAAGTCAGCCTCCTGCTGAACATTCAAAATAAAAATAAAATAAAATTTGTATTTAAATGTAGAGCAAAGTAAGGGCTCAGATTTTTGTTGAACAAAGAAAAATTTGTTTGGAATTCAATCTTATTTTTGTATTTTATGCCTAAAAATGAAGAAATTTACATTGTCGAGCTCATTTGTTTCTTTACACAAAGTTAAATAAATTGCAGTGAGCGGCATTATTCCCTTGTGTTTTCCCTTGTGGAAGTAAAGGCTAAATAAAATTAATAATAAAAAGCCATTAATCGTACAAATAATCGACAGATTAATCGATTATGAAAATAATCGTTAATTGCAACCCTAATTCAGAGAAAGAGAACGTTTGGTGTTAATTAATAAAAATCAGCAAAATGAACATTAATAAACACTTGCATCAGGTGTGGAATTATTCTGGATATTTTTTTTTTAAATGTAACATCTGCATTTTGTACATTTCTCTAATTTATTTAGATGCAACTGCAGTGATCGCCAGGAAAAAAAGAAACAATGTGTGCAGAAACAAAACCATAATAGTTAATTTCGGATAAAGCAGTTCATGTGACCTCATTTCACCTACAGGCTTTCAGGTGAGAAAGGCTGAAATAAATGAATGTCTCCATCACATTCTGGTGCTCTGAGTAGACCGGGTTCCTCTGAGTACAATGCATAGCTACACACTTTACAAAAAAACAAAAAACAAACTCAGTTTTATATAATAGCAGCGGAGAACTCTTAACTCTGAAACAAACCTCTCAGCTTTATTATGGACACCATGTAAACTTTTCTATCTAGGAAGAATGACACACTCCTGCTTCTGAAGAAAAGCATTTGGTGTGCTTTGGCATTGATCCTAATGAAAAAAAAATAAAAAAAACTTGTTCCAGATCATGGTTAATTAAAATGTTCCTGTTAAAAGCCCACACGACTCTGATCTCCTCATCCTTCTAAGGTGAATGAGAATATAATAACATATATAAACAATCTTTGGCTGAGCATGGAAACAAGCTAGGGCTCAAACAGTAGCCAGAAGAAGGATCCTGAATGATTTAACCAATAAGGAGAACTGAAACTAATTCCTATCTGAGTGAGAAAAGTCAGTAACTTATTAATGAAATTAGGCTACAATTATCCACCAACCCCCATACAAGTTAATGCCATAATGCATTTGGTACATTCTACGGAATAGCCCTTTTTTTGTTGTCTGTAAACCTTTTTTCTTTGACCTCAATGAGCCTACAGGTCAGGCTGTGATTCCTAAAACATTCCCTTTAGGATAATTTAGCAGTATGAGGCGTTTTGGCTGTAAAGCTTGCCGCTGTTGCCTTCAAGGTGGAGACGATAACCGCAGCAAACAGCGGTGAAGACATTTTCACAAATATGCATCATTGGAGGAGTCTTTAAAGCTCTCACACGTTCTGAAGGGCTCTCTCGTGGCCGTCCAGCTGCACCTTGATCTTGTGAAGTTCCTCGATCTCCTGGTGGTGGCGCTCCGTCTTGTGGCGCACCAGAGAGCGATAGAAGTGGATCGTAAAGATCAGGAAAATTATCCCCACCGGCACCATGATGATCGTGGAGGCCAGCGCCGCTTCCCAGCCGCCGTTGGAAGCCGGCAGAGCCGTGGTGGGCGTCGCGGACGTCGCCTTCTCGGCCCCACCAGAGTCTACGGGAAGAAACTTGACCCAGCAGAGGAGCACCACCTCCGCTAAAAACAGCAGGATACCCAGAGCCGTGGAGAACCCCCACGCCAGCTCTATGTAGTAGTGCATGCGCTCGTGCGGCGACTCGCTGACCGAGTTCAGGTTGTGGATGTTGCTCACGGCTTCAACGTTCGGCAGGATGCAGGTGCTGATCAGGAGAGCGAAGAGGTGCACCGCCACCAGCACCGTGGTGCACATGGCGAAGGCAATGAGGAGCTCTGGGGGGTAAGAGTACTTCACATTCAGCTCCACCTCGACCATGGCCACCTACAACGCACCACACCCAGAATAATGCAGATTTGTGAGATCAAACAAAATGATAGTAGACATGCACAGTTTGTACAAGTTGTTAAAAAAAGTAAAGATGATCAGAAACATGCAATTGCCTCATATCTGTGGTAAATTATTTATAGTGTAGTAATACAATTTCCACCTCAAGCAGTGAACACAGCAGAACAATGCGAAAATGTTATTGAAACTCATAATATTCCAGCTAGTGATGCTTAGGGTCTGCTGACATAAAGAGGTTTTATTCAAATCTATAAGTTTTAACTTCTGTTTAATGTAAAACAACAAAAACAAAGAGGAAGGAGAGTTAAATATGAGCTTCAGATAAATGAGAGTTGAAGAACATGTTTGCAGCAAGAGAACAATAACAGGATGCAGAGCAATTAAACTCCAACCACTCTAAATATAACAAATTATTGTTTTTGTAAACAAACATGATGGATGTTACATGAAGCACTCCACAGGACAAGAATGAAGCCCTAAAGAGGACACTTTTAACCATTTCCTGTTTGACAGGAAGGATTAAAAGCAACAACCTTCTGACTTTTTTTAATTATTTTTTTTTAAGACGTACCATTGCAAAGCCAGAGAGCAGCGCAGAGGTCCTGCTGGAGGCCTTAAGTTTAGCTCGGCTCAGGTAGAGTTTTCTCCAGGACAGGGCCTGGACGGAATGGTGGTTGGAGCTGACCAGCTCCAGGTAGCTGCGTCGTACCCAGTCCCTGTAGTCCATGCCCCCGTTGTCAGGGGGCTGCTCAGAAACGCCGGGGACAGGAGACCCCATTGGCACATTCAGCTCTCTGCTCATATTGCCTGGCGGATAGAACAAAACGAGAAATATTACAAGCCGATCAATGCAATCTAAAGTTTTTTATTGGGCCTTAAGTCAAGCGCATCAGTCACAGAAGGAAACCACTGTTTTGTGAAATCTGACTGACATAACCACAGGTTTTCCTTCAGCATGAAAATGCGTTTAAAGCCAGCAATAAAAATAATCTAGAAGTCAGATAACAATGTGGTTTAAACACTGTAAAGATAGTAACGGGGGAAACAACTAAAATGACTCCTGTCTGAAAAATAAACACATAATTTATGAGAAACAACATTTTATCCCACGGTCCACTGACCTACAGCTTTGGGTGCCTTCTAAACTCCAGCTGCTATTTTTGATCCTCTGCTAACATTTTTTGTTTTTTATGGAAGCCTGCAATCTGTGTTCTGCTGTCAGTCAGCAGCTGTAGCCCCTCAAATATTCCCACAATCCATCATTAAGCTTATCAAGGACACAGAGTCTGTCTGTCATGGGCATGTTATTTTCTCCATGTTTTTTAAATTCCAGCGGAGGCATTATGGGAATAAAAAAAAAAAAAAAAAATTTGATGGGAAAAAGAAAGAGAAAATTGAACTTTCATGTCCTGAATATCTATATTTAAACTTTATTGTGCCTGAGTGGAAATATTTAAGTTTACCTGGAAAAAAGGAACAGCGAACTCAAAGGATGTTGATTCACGCAAAACAAAGATATCATGTTTACAGCTTGAAAAAATACAGTTTAATGTTTTTATAGTTGTGCATGAAAACAACAGACTGGAAAAATTAGCAAAAAACAACAGGAGTGAAGACAGAGTTTTGTTACTGTAGTTACTGCTGCTGTCTATCTTAAAGATATTCAGCAACAGTTTATAGAGCTTTGGTTCACAGCTTTACCATGTTGGTATTGTGAAGAAAAAAAACATGGATTCCTATCAAAGAATAAACAATTCACCAATTATATTTTGCATTGCTAATCGGTATGTACTTTGGCTTATATTTTAAAACTAATATGATAGATTAACCAGAGATGTAAGCATTCTCATTAAACACGAATTAAAAGGTAGATATGTATAATGTAACTAATAATGTCATTTGAAAAACAACCCTTTTCAATAGGAGACATTTTAGGAATAGAAAGACAGGGTAAGATTTTATTCTCACTGTATTGGAATATAGCTATAAATACTATATTTTATTTAAAAACATATATATATATATATGAATATTAAATCTTTTTTTTTGATTAAATGGAGTCCCTCTTCTCCTGAATTAATTCATAGAAAAAATACAGATTTCTGCCCCATTATATAAATGCATAGTAAATTAATATGTAAAACATTTATTACATATTATGCAAATTAGTATATTTATTGTACATAATAATGAAAAATATATATTTATTTAATGGAGAACAAGTAAATACTAACATATGAGTGATTTGAACATTTATAAAAGTGGCTAATTTTAGAGAAAGTACATTTTAATCAGATTTTAAAGTTATTAGGTGCGTGCCATAGTTTAATCCTAATGTGCTTCCCTTGGTTTGCAGGACAGACAGTTCAGCAGATATCAGCACCTCCATGTATATTTAGAAACCTGGTAGAAGTTCGCTGGATACGTTTACAGACTTGAACAGATAGTGAACTGAAACTGAAGCAGTTGTCTTAGTTTAAATAGGAAGCAAACTACTCAACAAAGCAAGTAAAAAGATTGAGGGGTTTAAGTTTAAACTTCTAAGCGAGGTTTCAGGGAAACCCTTAAGACTCCTGGCTAGCTAACGTAGCTAGAAACCCAAAACAGTTACAAAACAGGAAATGTAGTGAGTTAAATTATTTTAGTAGTATTTATTTCTCTCACCTGTTCGTAGAAGATGTGGTTTAGTCTCCAAGCCGTTTCAAAAATAGTAGTAATAAAAAAAACCACTCCTGTTGGTTCGAGACCGGTTTAAATGCCACGGTTTTTGTTTTGTTTAGTCTGTTTTCAACGGACTCTTTTTAAGCTTCTGTGGTCCGTTCAATATCTGGACCCAGAACGAAAAACGACCGACTTCCGCACTGGAAGCCGGGGTCTGTTGAGTTTCGTGAGCTTTCGGGTGGGACCGAAAACGAACCGAGAGCTTCGCGGAGGAAAACAAAAAACGGTTTCCGGTTGAACGCGTTACTTTCAAAATAAAAGCCGTCTCTGGAGGAAGTGACGCTTCAGAACTTCGGCCATGTTTTGAGTGGCAAGTTATAATGTTTTTATTGTTAAAACTTCCTTAGTTTTACAAATAAAAGAAAATGTACCTTTAAGCACTTAAAAAAAGATTATCTGAAATAGCATTATTGTTCTAAATAAAATTACGATGCTATGATTACAGACCCTATTAAAAACCCTTTATTATTTACAAGGAGTCTCATCAAGAGGATGCAAAGACTTTTCAATAATTCTGATGATTTTTAAGAAGAATTCTCCTTTGCAGCATCAACTCCAAAAGTAGTCAGCATAACAGAACTACGCTTTACTATAGAATATATTTTAACATCAAGGTATTTAGCGGTCCATCAGCCCCCTGAGTCCAGCTTAGTAAACATCTCTGATGGATACATTCAATACTTTTAATATTTTTTAATAAGTGAAAATGATGAAAACCATGTGGTATTTTCAGTCTACTTCCCAAATATGCAAAATTCTATGTTAAGCAGTAAAAAAATAATCCCATTCAAAAATAACGATTTCTACATAGGATATTTAAAACATTTATTGAGAATCATCATAAAGTAAAGTGAAAGTGAAACATGTGTGAAATGGGTTCACTGAGGATTCAGAGATTCCAGTAATGACTTAAATTTAAGACAACATAAAGACATCTCTGTTAAAGGGTTCAACTGATCTTTAATAATGTTGACACTTAGGATTTCATAATTCAATCTAGTGCTATTGATAACTTCCTGTCAGTCCTGAAGTCTGTTTTGGAAAAATACAAATATATAATATAAAAGATGTAATTAAAAGAGCCAAAAAATATCAAACAAACAAACAAAAATTACATTTCTTTCTTGTGCAAAACAAGTTTGATTTGACCTAAACTAGGTTGCTGTACAATGAGCTGGCTTAGTAACACAATGATTAAAATTTAAACTGCAAAATTTTTCCTGCACAACTGAGGTTGAATTCAGCCTAAATGTTCATGTATACAATAAACAACATAATCTGCCAGTGAAACATATTTGTGATTTATGTAAATTCCAGGATGTCAACAAAAGTTTATCCTTCTATGGTAGTGCATTCAGACACAATTTCTACCCAAAGCAACTACCAGCTGAGGATAAAACAATGCATTTAATATCAGAGCCACCAATGAGCTACTCAAGAAGGAAGATCAGCGGCAATGGGTCAAAGTATGAGCATAAGGTGAATTAGTAGGGAAATGACACCACATTGTTTTGAGGCTTGAAAAAGCATTGCTAGCCAACTTTCTTTTTACGACTAAGTAATGACATAAACTTATGGAGAGAACTGTTATAGATGGGATCGATTCCAAGCCGCTCTTAGTAGGCAAACATCAATGGATGAGATTTAACATTCTGGACCAGGATTCTTCTAGAGTCCTTTTAGATTGTTTGCGCTTAAATTTTCTGTAAGTTATTTTCCTCTCAATATGATGTGGATTTTATCACATGTCATTTTACTTTGTCAGCCTATTTAAATCTAACTTTACGTGGAAAAAAAAAATGCACCAGATTTCATACTGTTGTCATTATTTAAATACTGGTTAAAGTCAAAACCCCTCCACATTCAGTCAAATCACAGAGTAAAATTTATCAGCAAAATTTTAAAGCAGAATTTTTTGTCTTTGTCGTTTATCGATGCATGAATTTATGATTGAAAACGCCTACAGGTGACTTGGGTGTTTGAGCTGAAACTTTCAAATTTTTATCTGAGCAGAACAAAAAAAAAAGGACAGACTGATATTAAATGGTCTCCAAGGACACCCTGTGTTTTATTTCGTTGTGTATTGATTTAAAATAGCTTCCATATGCCCAGAATCCGTGACAGCAAAACAAGCTCAAATCATCATCCCTCCAACACCTTGCCTAACTGTCTGTATGAGGCTAATCTGCTGTTTTTTTGACCATTATGTAAACCGTTATGGTCAAACATCTCTACTTTGGTCTCATCCGTTCCAAAATCTTATCATTCACTTATATATTTGCAGCCTTAGGTTTGAACAGCAGGGGTCTTCTCCTGAGAATTCTTCTAAACAAGCTTAACTTTTTTTAGCCTTTTTCTACCTTTGATTTCATGAACTTAAACATCTATCTTGCCCACATCTGGGGACTTTGTTAAACATTTCCTGCATGTTTCACATCTGCAACACTCACTACTAGTAAAATTACTGTTTTTTCCCCCCACTTTGTTCTCGATATAGAATGAAGACCTTACTGCATAAAATTGACAAGCATAACCAGTTTCTTCTTTAGGGTTATTGCTGATATGTTTTCTTCTTGGCATTGAGTTAGTATACAGCTGTGTAATCTTGACCAGAAAAACAAGATGCTTTTATCAAGCTGATCAGTTAATCAGGTGCAGCTGATTGGCATCAAACAGCTTCTGTGTTCTCTCTTAAATCTGAAAAGGAAACAGTTTTAACATACAATTTTTCAGTTGCGTCCTATTTTCGTTTAATAAATACTTAATCTTTTGAAGATGGGGTACAATTTAATTCCATTTTTAAACCTCATGAAAGGCCAATCATTATATTCTGGAAGATAAATCCCTAGGATTTAAAGAGGGTGTAGTTTCTTTTTAACCTGACTGTACTCTTTCTTTTTTACCATAGGGATCAGTATTGTGTATTTACAAAAGACTTAAACCAAAAAACCTGTAGATGCATATTTGTCACGAAAATGATTATATGTTGGAGAATAACCTTTGGGCCATCTTTTATTTTCCCTGCAAAAGGTTTAATGAATGACTCTTAAGGACTGTTAGTACTTCTAAGATCAATGCCGGTTGCTTTGTTAGGTGAGCAGGGCGAAAACAAACAGGAAGCACTGAATAATTTTTTCAGTTACTTCTTATGCAGTTATTTTCTATTTGTGATGAGCGTGTACTTTTGCATTATCTCCTATCTGACCCCAATGAGTAACTGCTGCATCTATCACATCTACTCATGCGCAACGCGAAGCTAGCAGACACTAGATGCTACCTCCCGGTCTCAACCCGCTCTGCCTGGCATGCCGTCACTGCTGGTGAAGATGTTTAGTTCCCAGAGGTTCTTGTGGGTTTCCGTCAGGAATTTACTGGACAGTCACCACAGTGGCATTGTGAATGGACTCCATGACAACAGCAAGGCGGCTGCATAGGTCGTGGGCCTGGTTGACGTGGACTTTTGGCGGATCTTTCAGCACGACCCTGCCGGTGGAACCGTCCAGGACCCGGGGCAGCAGCTCACCAAGTTTTACCTGCAACGAATCTAAAGAGAAACAGAAAAACCCCAGCAGAAATGAACTTTTTATGTTTGTTAGTTCTTGCAAGAGTGGTCACAGTAGCAATTAAAAAAATATTCGGCCAGACCGTTTTACGTACATTTATGTTTATTTAAACTGGTTAGGGTGTTAGCAATAAAACTAATTATACAAAAACAGCTGAGATGAACAGCAGGAAGTCTTTGGAGGTAGGTCGAGGTCAAAGGTTTGTTTAATTCAAACTAAGATTCTTGTCAGTACCTTCTCATGTTATTGATGTTAACAACTCACCATCCATGTCTTGACCAAGGCAGCAGCACCAGTGGCTGCGAATGTTCTCCACGGCATTCCGGTCCTCCTGTGTCAAAGACGCGTCTCGGCTCATCAGGTGAAGGCAGGGAATGACAGCCTCGTCCATGATGGAGAGACCCTCCTCCACTTTGCTCTCCTCGCCGCTGCAGAACATGCGGGATGCGGTCTCGTTCAGGGCCTGTTTTTGTGGGATGGGTTCAAAGAACGCTTGTAATAATCATAATAATAATCTCATTTTAGCATTCACACAGACATAGTTTCATAGCAGATAACTAACATATTCTTCTGAAGCTGTTTAGATTAGGTCAATATGGAGTTTGCGCAACAAGCTATATTAATTTATTGATGGCTGCTTGTCAAAAACGGAACAAAAACATTGATACTAAGATTAAATCAGACACAGGTGGAGTATTAGGTGAACTCTGAAGGTTCTGTTGGCAGCACTATATAAGAAATAACCCATATTTCTATAAGAAATATATATATTTCTTTACTTCTACATGGGGATTATTACATAGGAACATCACATTTTCAAGTGTTACATTCTTTATATTTTGAACTAAAAAAAACTAACAACTAAAGATCTGATACAGGAGTATATATATTTTTTGAGATAATCTGAATTGTTTATTTTCTCAGTTTGTATTTTTGAGACATTGCTGTCCTTTTTTATACAAGAAAAATGTAATGTATTGTTCTTTTTAAAAAAAAAATCCAAAAAGGGGAGCGGTTACTTGTTACTAAGTCTGCCTTATCTGTTTAAAGAAACTTATAACACTGACCAACCTCAGTCCTGCTACAGAGAAAGTCTAAATAAGAAATGAGATAACTTTTTTTTTGACTAATAACTGACACACTATTGGTTACAAGTGTCGCTTTACTCACAGTGAGACATTTCCTTCTGTAAACTGCAATAAGGGCTTTGCTCACACCACGCTTTTCTCCCTTTCCAACTAGGGTGGCATTGGTCTCATATGCATGAGTCAAGTAGTTCAAAGCTTCTTGCATCCTGTGACAGAGTTATAAAGAGACCACATAAGCACTAAAAACCGCAGACGTTCTTTGTTTGTATAGTAGCACATAAGCAGAGATACAATGCAGACATTCGAACCATAAGTGCATTAGTTAATCACCCAACAGAAGCCTGTGCTCTTCTTTTTATGCTACTGTAGTTTACTGCCATTCAGTAAAGATTAATTTAAAACTCTTACCTAATTTACATATTGATTTATGTCTAAACTTTGACTACGCCATTATAGGCACTGGTTTAACCCATATAATAGTAGATCTCACTGTGTGTTATTGGTCAGCAAACTCTGACTAGCATCTTGTCACTTCTAAGATAACATCCCTCACAGGATGATGCTACTATCATCATGTGTCACCACGTGGTTGATGTGTTAAGAGTGATGTTTTGCGTGTTTGTTCCCTCCATCACACTACTTGTTTTCTATGAAGATGCACTGTATAGAAATACCCTATAATGGACTGGCGACTTGTCTTGGGTGTTTATTGCCTCTCGCCCTGCATGACTGCAGGAGAAAGGCGCTGGCCCCACCATAACCCCACAATTACAAGCAGGTTTAAGCAACAGATGGATGCATAGAAATAGAGAATAATTGTGGCATACTTTCCATGCTGATAGTGCTCGAGCCCAGTCAGCAAATAGACAAACACCGTCCTGAAATCCCTGTAGTCGTCATGCCACTGCTGCAAGAAAACACACACAAACACTCGTTTAATATTTTATCTTTAAAATTTTATCACACAGGAAATGAATTAGGTTGCTAGTTTCCAATTGGTGTTTTTTTGATAAAAAAACATTAAGTTTTTTACATTTTAATCCAGATTTACAGGCTAAGGTTTAATAGGCATGGCTATAGTTGAATAGAAAAAATGTATGTATTGTATTTTTATGCAACACATACATCCTATTTACAATCTTACATTATTAAATATAGATATTGTCGTTAAAATCTAGTTTTTGCCTTGTTGTGATTGTAAGAATCTGGCAAAGAGACGGTTTTTATGTCTCTTAACCAGTCTTATAGTCAGTTCTTAACAGTTTTCATAGTAACTAACTCTCAGTGGGGTTAAATGCTTCAATCTTAAACTGTAAGAACACATTATCTAAACATTACTAGCAAAAAAAAATAAAAATAAAAAATTGACTCCGTATAATCAAAAATTGTGTTTTTAAATCCAATTACGGTTTTAAATTCTGATTTTATTTGTTGTGGGGACAAAACCTACCTAAATCTATATTTACTCCAGAAAAATAAAAGAATATCTAACAACAGAAACAAGAGAGAGCATTGCTAAGACAAAGTTTTGCCATGGTCAGTATTAAAGAATTTCACACTGGGTTGGATAAACCCAACAGTACCATGTACTCCTCCATGTCCATGTCTTCTGGCTTAATGAGACGGAGCTTTGATCGGGCTTCCCTCATTATGCTGATGGCCCTGAACAAGAATCACAGCAGAAGAATAATGGTCTTCTTAAAGCAGTCTCACAGTTAGCAGATCTCTGCTTTGAACACTAGATGGCACAACATGCATGCCTGTGTGGGTATTTTCAGTTACGAAAATCTGTTGCACATTAGAAAAATCTATCAAACCATTATTTGGAGCCCACAAACGCATTTTTTCTTAATTTATAGAGAGGATTACCCTTTTGTTAGAGTTTTAGGTGTGTTTTTTAATCACAGAGTCACCCGCATTGTGTCAGTGGCTACAACATTCTGACCAAGCCCACAAATACAGCTTTTTACAGACTAAAAGAGGAGCTGTTTGTCTGTTTGCACACCTTTCATCAAAGCTCAGGTTGCGGTCTGTAAACTGCTCCAGCAGCGTTCTCTCAATAACACGCTTGGGCGCCTTGTTTTGAAAGAAGTAAACCAGGGCATGCTGCAGACGGGCGTCCTCCTGGGGCGTGATCTCCTCCTGGGAGAGCTCATACAAGCGGGAATACTCCTCATGGAAGGCCTGTATCACCACGAACAAAGTTAACGTTTGACTTTCATTGTGCCAACAATCATAAAAATAGGTTTAAGCATTTGTTCACAATTTAACACAGTAACTCATTATCATAGTCCATGCTGTAATTGTATACATTTTTGATCAGAAGTAGAAGGACCTTAATATTGGGATAACTTACTTTGATGAGGCCAGCCTCAGGGCCTTCTTTGTCAAACGTTTGTCTGGCCTTGGCTATGGCCAGGATCACACCTTGCATAGCTGGAGTAAGCATCATCTAGGAATTGACACAATGAACCAAAAAAAGGGAGGAAGTTCCACTTACAGTGAAGAAAACAGTGCATCAGAAAAGTGAGCAAGTTTTTTGTGACTAAGAAAACATGCGATCATAGTGAATCTTTTCCTAACTGGTTGCACTAGTATGGATTGTTCCTCCTCTTCCAAATCATCCAAATTCAAATCTAACCAGCCTTTATCAATACCCGTATATCATTAACCGACATTTTTAAATGTTTAGGGCACTAATTTTAAAATGTGTTAACAATTGTTTATTTTGTACACCTACATCCTACATGTATTCGTTTAGATCCTGTAATCATGTCTTACTTGGACACTTCTTTACCTCTTCATTGTATCCATCAGCATTAGCCATCACCATGATCCGCCCCACGTTGGGGATTTCAACCTCTGAGGCCTCATTCTCAGTCTGCCTCTGCCTAGCTGGGACCTCCTCCTGCTCCTTGTGCTGCTCCGTATTTTCTGTTTCGGCTCTGTGTGAAGGTTCCTCCCCAGAAGCTTCAGGTTCACCGTTACCCTCAGAGTCCAGTCCTGCCCCCCCACCATGCACATGGAGCTCGGACGTTGCCTGATTAGAGAGCTCTGAGCCCGAGCCAGACAGCTGAAAGGACACAAGTAAGTAAGTTAGACCTACAGGATTTCATGATTCCCAAAGCCCACATTTGAAAATCTGTTCTGCACAGCTGCTACCTAGAAACAATAAAAGTGCACATTTAAAACAAACACATATTCTCTCCAAACCAATATAAAAACTCAATTATTTGAACTCGTACACTTATTTCTGTCACCCAGAACTTTTAATCCACTTTAAGTCTGCGGGAGTAATAGGAGCAGGGTTGTAGGTGTAAGGACTTTCCCACCTGACTCTGCAGCTCAGCTGGGTTTGGGCGCGTTTCCAGGGTGTCACTGACTGCAGGAATGTCAAGGGTGTCTGATTGGCAGATTGGACTCCCAGATTGGGGCAAAAACCTGGACTGCTCTGCTTCTGAAAAAAAAAACGGATGGAGAGAATATAATAGAATTGAATAGAATAGAATAGAGCATGATTTCGTTTGCATGTAAGTATTAGCAAAGCCTTTATTAGCCTACCACTTAAGTCTAAGAGCTAGGTCTTTCAACAACAATTGCCATTAAGGGTTCATGATAACAGGTAAGGAGTTGTTTTTGCATTCCTGTGGAGAAATTTTTGCCCACTTTTCTTGAACTCATTCAGCCACACTGAAAGTCTAGACTTTGACTAGGTGACTCCAAAGCCTTTGTTTGTTCGGTAAGCTATCCACTCATGAGATTGTTCTTTCTAACTGGCAGTAATTAGTAAATAGACTCAGTTGAGGTTAAACAAAGTTAATTAATGGCTATTTATTCCATAGGGTGAGATTTAGTGTCTATTCTCCCAAATGGAATTATGTTTTCAAAAATGTTTTTATTTTTTTTAATGTTGGGTCTATCAAACTCAGAGTTAGGGAGCTTCAAGCAAAGTACTATTAAAACAAACAAACGTAAAAATAATAATGGCAAAAGATTACAAATGTGTTTGTTATTTTTAAACCATATTTTTAACCTATATGTTTCTAGAATTTAGTTTTTAATTGGAAAGCTCACCATTCAGGCACCATCACAATGTATTTATGTGATTTTGAGCATCAGAATGTGAAAGAGTGGATTTAGGTGATGTTAAAAGTGGCATGGTTGTTGGTGGGGGAGGAGCTAATATAAGTGTTTCACAAACATCTACTGGAACTTTCATTCCACTAGATGGCTGCCACTCCTGCAAGTTAGAAACAAGAAACTAAGGCTATATTTATACAGGCTCCTCATAACTGGAAAATTTTTGTCTATTCTCATGGTTAAGGATGTTGGCTGTGGTACAATCGTTTAGGCCATATGGCATTGACACAATTCATACCCCTGAGCACTAACTGGACCTATTTAAACCCTACAGCCAAACATAGTTTTGCTGCCAATATTATTTAGCACTCAATGTATGGCACTATGGTACTTCTTTGTTTACCTAAATGCTGTAAATGAGTGTCATCATTAAAGTTAAATCCTCTCCTAGCATATTGCAGGTAACTGAGTAAATTGGATCGTAGTTCAATGTTAAACCCTCGCTTTGGATAACAGCGTCTGCTAAATGCATAAATGTAAATGTAAAATTTCTACCTCTTTGCGTTCTTTTAATGGTTACTTCCAGCAAGAAAATGAAGCATGTCGCAATGGTCAGATCATCTCTTACCTTTTTTGTGAAAATACTTAGTTCACTACAAACTAGTTTCTTCACAGCTGATCTTAATCAGGAATAACAACTTTGGGATGCAATGTAACATGAGATTCTCATTAAGGATGAGGAGGTAATAAATCCACAGCAACTGCTGCTATCATGTTGATACTGAGCAACCTTGCCAGCTTACCACCATCAAGAATCAAGATAAATCTCTAGGCTAAACGACTTTCATGCTGGTACAAGCAAAATGCACTTAACAAAATAGCAAATGAGTCTACATTACATGACTCTTTGGCAATTATTTAAGTTTTGTTACGGGCTAATGGAAAAGGTTTTCTAACTTAAGTCAAAGTTGTATACCTTCAGCCGTCTCTATGGGATTCCGATCTCCAGTCTTATCCTCCTCTGAGCCGGACCGTTGTTCCAAAAAAGATCCTTGGTTCAGGTCTTCAGTAGAAGGTCCAGACTGTGGTGCTGGCTCGACAGGTGTTTGTTGAGTATTCTCCACACTGCTGCTCGGTGGCCCAGCGGGGGTCGCAGACTCTTCTTGTGGGGTGGCAGTCTGGCAGAACTGCTCTTCCCATTCGCTGAGCTCCTGTTGGAACCAGCGGTTGTCTTCCTGAACGTAGCGTCTGAGGGCGGCCGGCAAGGAGTCCATGCCATGGAGCACCTGGCCTGTCTCATCATCTGTGACTTCTGGGTGGATGGAGAATATGGTTAGGTAGAAGGTTCAACAACAAACCCACCCCATTTCTGTACAGATTTTATCAGACATTTCATTGTCACATATCAAATTTTATACCTTTTCACTTCTGTATATATTAAATTAATTAGGAAATAAAATGTAATATACATGGAGGCTATAGCTGGTAAAATGGCTTTTTTTTTTTTTACACATTAAAAACCCCCAACCATAACAGTAATAGTCATTACAAACCTCAGAATATTTGGTCTTTTAATGGGTCAGATGTATCTAGGAGGAAGAAGAACCGCAAACAAAGGAAACACATGCTGTGCGCTAGTGTAGTAGTAAAAATGGGGATTTTAATTGTGTCAGTACGTCATTTCTTAGTCATGGCTTCAAACTAAAAAAAGATGTGATACCACTCAGCATCCAGGAATGCAGAGCAAATCAAAATAGGGAAAGGCTTTGCCTTAGCCTGCAGCGAACAACTGTTAGTATTCAGATTGCGTTTGGCTTGCGTTAACACCATAAACAAACTGCTTGAGAGTTTTATTGGAGTGTACCGAGAGCCCTTCCTGACAAGGTAAGTAAGTAGACTAGAGCTGGTTTTAAACAGACCAAACATATCTGGTGTGAAAACACCCTAGCAGTGTGAGAAGAGGACATTGGAGATAACCCAGTATTTGAGTTGATGTAGAGATCTTTCAAAAAGGAACCTTTTATGTTGTAGGAGAATACTTCGTGCTGAATTGTTCAATGTAATAATGGGGAACAATTTATCAGTTTTGGATGATATTGCTGCAACAAAAGATTAAAGTAACTTATATTTATTAATAATGCCAAAACTACTGTAATGGAGATGAGTTTATAAGCACATCAAAACTGATGAATCTGATGAGATTCTAAGTGGTAGAGATGAGTCTTTGTTGTTTTTAGGTGATACTTTATGTTTTTATTTTATGAGATTAAACTTACAATTCGACTTAACTATCCACTAAAATAAGAAGTGATGAGTGTTGATGTGACTAAGTGCCATATTCATACCTGTGATAAGTTGGGGTAGCCTGTCATCAATGTACATCAGGCAGTATGCACTAGCATTGGTCATCCCCCCAAAAGAGTCTCTTTCAAGCTCCTCCCATGTAGACTCTGTGATGCAGATGTCGTTGTACTTCATCCAGCGCTGGTTAGCGTGGTCATAGATGTACGCCCAGTAATGACCTGCTGATGCCTGACCTTCGTGAACAAGAACCGCATGCAGCCTGTAGGGCACCTATTGAAAGTATAACATTTTTATGTTTCACAATTAGCATGGCATGCAGGCATAAAATGTTGACATGTTGCTATAAATGAATAAAAAATTTATTTAAGACGGTCTATATCTATATATACCACCCTCCTGCACAACTAATAAGTGTTCTCTTCAGCGATTGTCCTTCCTAAACTGTGGATCTCGGTAGCTCTTCTGTAGTAACCAGCCTGTCAGCTAATTTCTATATATAAACACATTTTAGATTTTTTTTGTAAAATCTTTAAAAACTAAATATTCTTTCTATATTCCAACTATGCAACATGTTATCCCTTTGTTACACAGGTTCTTTTGCAAGTAAAAATTAACTAAACAGTAGTCTTACCTGGCAAAGACTGTTGTCCGAGTACATGCCTTCGAGCGTCTGAGTGAGCTTGTCTATGCTGGCCTTTAACTCTGGAGCGGAGAAGTAACACAAACCATAACTGAAAACGAACTTAGAAACTCTGTTCATGCTACTGAGGGACTTGATAACGACCCACATTACCAAAGGTACCTTCACATGCTTCAATTATCATGGTAACACTGTACTGAGCTGACATGCTAAGTGGCTTTACTTGAACCCCATTGAGAATCTATTGTGTATTATCCATAGGAATAGGAGAGACCCCTGATCCAAACAATGCAAATGACATGAACATTAGCCATACCATAAAAGCAACCTGGGCTTCCTAAACACCTCAGCAGAACCACAGCCTAATTTTCTCAATGCCAAGTCGTAATTTATGTAAAAGGAGCCCAGACCAAGTACAGAGCGTTTTAAGCTGAAGATACTATTCAGAACCCTTATATTTCTGTTTAAAATATTTTTCTGATTTTAGGTTTTTCTGTAAATCATCAGATCTAAAAGAAATTAAAGCTATAAATATTTCAGTGTAGAATAAAGTGAGTCTTCAATTTTCCCCGATACCGATATTGACCCAATATGATATCAGCATTAATCCAACATTGCAAAATGTTAAAAAGGGCATGATTAAGGGATGTTACTCCAACAGACAACAGTAGTTTACAACAACCAACAGTGCTCCTGCTCATTGGTACTTGTTATCAAATGCTATTCCAGTGTTTATGCAGGTCAGAATGCTGTTTGTGTTGAACTGTTTATTTCAGGGTGTTAGGTTGCAGGCCGATATTATATTATACATATACTTATATTTTGGACTAAAATAGACCGATATCCGATATTAATATCGGATCGGCACTACCCTAGAAGAGTTGAATGTTTATGCATTGGCTAAATTTATTTGAAACACTTTACTGAAATACATCAAGCTTTTTTGTACAAACTATAGCGTGACTGAATGTTTCATTGGCGTACCGCTTATGTCGTGCTCTACTTCGGTCCTCCAGCGGCGCAGGCAAGTCTTAACAAAGTGCAACTCTTCTTCAGTGGCGCTGTGAGGCGCTGGGTGGGGTGGGCCTTCAGAGGGATGCTTACACTGGGTGAAAGGCTTGTAAATGGGCGTCTGCTGACAATTGGACACACTGGAAACGAGGCTGTCTAATGAATCTTTACCTCCAAGTTCACTGACGACAAAAAAGGATTTAAATAAGCATGTTTAAAATTTTCTAGATGCGCTAGAGCAACATCCTTCATCCCAGATGTTAACCTCAGTAATCCTGTTTATTTGTATAAGAAACAATGCCTAACTCACCTGTTGTCTTTGGCGATGGCTTCAGAGAGAGGGTGGCTTGACAGGGTCGGTGAAGATGTAGCAAGTCGTGTGTCTTCAGCCGGGGAAACGGTGGTGGGCTTGGTGGTGGCAAACTCAAGAACAAACTGCAGCATATCGGCCAGAGGATACTTCATCGGTCCTGAGCCGTAGTTTTTATAACTTTGACCAGAGAAAAAAGTAGTTTAGATTAGTTTTTATGAGGGTCCCTCGCTTTGATATGTAAATTTTTGTTCTTTGGTTTCTATGGTTAAGGGTTCTTAATCTTCATTTCTTGGTCTGTTTTTTTATACTTCTTTCATACCTGTTGTTTTACTTTACTTATGTAGTGTTTAACAAAAGCTACATGTATTTATTTAGTGACTAATCATATAGTTTTGAACTCCTCTGTGTTTAGGGTTTCTTACCACTCAAGTTTTTGTTGAAGGATGGCGAGTTGGTCCTTGAGCTTCTTCACTTCCCCTCTCCTCTCATTGGTCGGTTCTACATTTTTGTGAAGATATCTATCGCATAAAACATTATGTGCCCATCTCATTATTTAAAACTTTTTGGAAAAGTCATGTTATGTTCACTCATTAAACTTTTTTACATACATTTCATAACGTGGGATATGATGTTTGTTAATTTTGAGGATTTCGTTTTACAGGATAAACAGAATTAATAAAATGTTTTTAAGGCAGCAGATATTTGTTTAATTATTACTTTTTTGGTTACCTGTCCATGTAAATTATTTGTGGAAACTCTAATTTCTTGTGTATCTTTTCTGGACGTCCGAGCTGAGTGTTAAACTCAAATCTAGAAAGTTCAAAGGTCAGGACTGGTGGTAGTTTGTTAAACCACCTCTGCAAGCCAGAGAAAATACAAAAAGTCTTAGCAGAAAGACAGAGATTTAAAGAACATTCAGTATTTAATCATTTAACTTATTTTAAAACAGTTACCTCTCGACCAGATGTGACAGCATGATCCGAGTGCAGTGACTCAATCTCCTTTTCAACCATCGCACCTTCCAGGCATTCATCCAGGTTGCTGAAGCCATTGACTTGCAGTGGATACTGACCAAACTGCTCGGTGTTATACAGAGTCTTGCCTGAATATGAAACAAATGAATTGTACTGAAACAGAACCTCCAGTGGGTGACGACAGGACCAAGCAGAGTTATAAAGCACATACCTCCATGTCGCCTCTCGGTCACAAAGGTGCCGTAGAAAAGCTGCACCATGGGGTTCTGCTGCTTGTCCTCTGCGTTTCTATACATAAAGCTCACTGTTATGTTCAGACTTTAAAAAAATTAAAAAGTACAGACATCTATACCTAATGACTTACTTTCCATTGGCAGCCAGTTGAAATGCATCCTCCAACCAGTCAAGCAGTTTGTGCGAAAACTCACTGACATCCTGAGAGTAACAGGTACAAAAATATGTATAGATATGAATACATGTTTTTAATTACAATAAATTATGGTAAACTGGACTAATAAGTAAATCTAGGCAATATTAATCTGAATCCCCATTCACAGCAGTGAACCTTTGATTATTTAGCTTGCTTTATCCCACCTAAATGTTTCAAAAAATCTAACTAATTTAAACATTAGCCAAAGATAACTTGAGAAAATATAAAATCATATTTCTAAACAATAATTTCTTTATTATGGTAAAAAAGTATGCAAACCCCAATGACCCTATGTGGAAAAAACATATTGCTTATTTAAAATTCTGAAAATAACTGTAATTGAATAACTTAGATTTAAAATGTGTACTAATTTAGATTATTTTTGATGTTTTTGTTTGATCTTTCAACATGAGACTGTTTTCATGTCAGTGCAGCACATTTATTAAATTCCCAGCAGCAAGGGATACAAAAGCAAACCAGAAAGCTAAACTGGTCTACAACTGATAACGAGGTGTTGTTGGATAGTGTGACTAACACATGAATCACTTGTGCAAGTGGGGTTGGATTCTCCAGGTACCTGGTTTCTAAGAAAGGCCTACAAGTAGGTTTTTGTACCTGCTGAGCCTCGCTTGTCCTAAAGGCGTCTCGCAGTAACTCCACCGCAGCAGAAGGATCCACAAACCTGCGGGTGGATCCCACCATGAGGGCGAACAGGCACCGCAACTCCTGCATGAAAGCTATGTTCCTCTTGTTCTGTTGTCAGAAAGTCAAACATCACCATGGGTTTTCAATAATTACTACTTTTTAGGACCAATTATATATAAAAACCAATGTCTGCAGAAAGAAAATATAAGAATAAATTTTTTTGTGAAGCTGAAAGTAAAAGTATAACCCACTACTTACTGCATGGCTTTTACACTTCTCCAGCACTTGTTCAGACAAATGGTAGTTGAGAACCAGTCTCTTGAAGACGGGTAGGTGGAACAACGACTGCGACAAGATAACATAACAAGCAGTTCAAATCATCCTTGAATTTTGGGTCAAGACGGTGCAGGGTTATGTCAAGCAATCCAGGGATTTCCTAAATTCTTTATTTAATGACAAACATTGTATTATTTTGCTGTAAACATATTGCAGATTATGTTTTTGTTACAAATATGAAAGGGTTCTATTCTATTAGCCCTACAACCAGTGCAATTTTGTTACGGGATACTTGGGGCGTTCATGATAACCTTGACGCAGTGATTGGTAAGTGAAATAGGCTTCATCCAATTTGACAAGGAAATTCAGTTATAGTTTATCTTGATTTTACTGTAATTTATGAGCTGCCTACTGGATCCCGCTCACACTTAGCTTTGATCTGATTGATCTGTATACATTTTAGATGAGGCTGGTGTACTACCAACCAGAAGATGCAGTATTAATCCAGAAAGCAGAACAGCATTAGCATTCAAGCAACACTTCCTCAGATAATACCACCTGACATCTAAATGGAGGAAGAACCATATCTTAGTTTAACAGACACAGACAATCACCATCTCCCCTGTCTGTGTGCTTCGGACTTCCTCGCTGCCTGCCTAATTAACTGCATAGCCTACGTGCCTCAAAGAGGGTTCTGGTTTCTGTTTGAGCCACCTGATAGGCCTGGATGAGTTCGGTCTGGAATGGACTTATAACACAATTACCAGCTGAGATAAAAACAGTTTATTCTAATTACACCAAAGCATCCCCCCACCCCACCCCATACTCCCTGGTCAGGCTTGTCTTTCAGGTCAATTCAAAACCTCATTATCAGAATATAATGATGAGCAGGAAATATGAGTAACATCCCTTTGCAGCCATGCCATCAACACCAGTTTCAAGTCATATTGGGCTTTAAAATATAATAATGACAACGTCACGGATCTAGGAGATTACCCGTGTTGACATTTAGATATAAATGTAAACAAAAGTAGTATATAGTAAAAGCTGAGTTTGGTAGGAATTTTGAACAAGCATGTATTCTGCTCCTTGCTAGAGAAAATGTATGATGGTGTGTGTTGTGCTGTCTATTTATGCGAGCTCGGTGGGGCTGCTTTAGGTATTTCCGAATCAAAAAATTATCAATACATTTTTCTCATAAGTCCATTTTAATTAAATAAATTTTTACTGTATGTCTTTTTGTTGCTTTGTTCGCATGTATATTACACATCATGGACAAGCACAAAACATACTTCTGAATAATGATTTCTTTATCAAGGGAAAAAATGTATCCAAACCAAATTGACCCTTCGTGAAAACTAATTGCTCCCTAAACATAATTTGTAAGATAAAATTTATGTGAAAACTGGATCTGAGTCTTTTACAACACTGTGTAGAAATTACAGCATACTCTGCTTTGAAGAATTATTTATTTAGCTACATTGGAGGATTTTTCTCTACACCAACATTTTGATTTCTGCTCTAAACAAATTCTTTTTAAAATCAGCAGGTACTGAAACACTAACACTCAGATCAAAGCTACCTAAATCTTCTGTGTTTTGGTTCATGCTATGTTCACATGTATATTACATATCCTGGACAATTGGTGTGACCTGGCTTGAAAGCAACAACAAAAAAGTAACTCACTATATCTGATAGTTCTTAAATATAAATTTCTGAATCATAAACTAAGGTTAAAATCCAAACTTTATGAAAGTCAATTAACTCTTTCAAGTCATTTGTATTTCAAAAAAACTATGTTCCTACCATGTCTTCAGGTGGCCGATACTAGTAATCAGTGCTGTATTTGAAACTTAAATGTTCAATTTAATCAAAGGATAACTGGATTAGATTACTACTTTTAATCAATCTACTTTGTTATGTATTTATTTAATATATTTTTTTGCATTGACTTGGGAAATTACACTGTACAAAATGACAATTTTATCTGTATTGTTGCGGGTAGTGCTTTGATTTAGGGCCCCTAATCCTAACATTTTTCCTATTTGACAGACTAAAACTAATAACTGGATTTACTATCAAAAGTAAAAATATAATAATTATACTGTTTTACCACAAGTGCTGATAAATCTGTAGTCTGCTGATTTTTATTTGTGTTGTTTATTTCCCTTTGCATTTTTCAATAACTTGTTAAATGCATTGATAAAGGTATAATTAGCTTTCAGTTTTTTTAAATAAGCTCCTTAAAATTGTATATTATTTTCCCCAAATTCCTGCAAAACATTGTTATTCAGCTTAATAGTTCATTATCAATCATATATTATAAAGACGTGTTGCAGACCTCACCTGGATGACAGCACTGAACCAGCAGGTGTTTCCTACGTTGCGTATCCCAACAGGCCAGTCATCCTGACGGATCCAGTCTGCAGGACTGCACGTCTCGCTCTGCGCTTCAACTCTTTTCCTCTTCATTCGTGCAGCATTTTCTTCAGCACTGGCCTCAATAGCTCTATTGGATGGCAAATAACCTTTCTTAAAGCATCAGACTGACTAATAAATTAAATACAATAATGACAGTAGGAACTAAGTATGTTTAATATGTAAATTATACCGCATGATTATTCCTAAAGATGATAATATGTAAATAGACTAAATCTTTTTATGCTATTCCAGTTGTTTTCTTCATCTTTGTTTATGCCTAATCCTCCAAAAGTGATTAGCATCTGTACATTTGAGCTCATTGAGGGAAAACCTGTTTAGATTTTAGAAAAAAGTTGGTAATAACACTTGGAGGAATTCTGCAAAACCTGCAAGACGGACAAAAATAAACAGATTATAAAAATCAACGAATCTACTTTATGTGAAAATGTTAAGCCAAATTATTCCTAATTTTAAAAACAAACAAACAAAAACAAAAAAAAACTGAAATTGTCCTGTTTGGCAACTCTGTTAGTCAAGATATTGACAGTACTCTCTTCACTTTTTTGTCTAATGGCTACATGATTATACTGCATACTTTGGTTTGGACCAGTTCTCTTCTAATCTTCCCCAGTTGGTTCAAAATGCAGCTGCTTCCCAGAGGGCTCATAAACGCAGTGTTAGAATTCCTACAACGGTTTCCTGTTATTTTCAGGATCGGATTTCAAACGTTACTGTTTGTATTTAAATCCATCAGGAGTTTATTTTTTATTTTTTGTACCTATTTATGGTTTAGAAAGAACAATGACCTTTATTTCAAAACTGATGCTATTCATTCTAAGCTCTAACCTTAAATCTGGAGGGGATGAAGGTTTCTCTGCTGCAGGTTTGAGAGTCTGACATGTTCAAACTCCAAATATTGGACCTGTACAAAAACTGGAACATTCAAATTCTCTACATGGACTAGCTTTTAGCTCTAAACATTTTCCTTTTAGCACTCTTAGTCATTAATTTGTCAGTTTTTATTGTGTTCATGTATTGCTTTCTAATTATCTTCTATATTTTGTCCATCATTTTTGTGCATTTTATTTATCATAGTTGCATTTCAATTTGTAAAGCAGTGTGAGCAGTGTGAGTTTTTGGAAAAATTCTGTATAAATAACATGACCTTTAAAAACTCAACACATGTTTAATTAGAATAATTTATGTTTCAAGGAGGTTTCCTTTAGAACCATTGCAATGCTGACCACATCCACTAAAATAATTTACGTTTACAGCTTAATGAGTCTAATCCAACCAGTTAGACCCAACCCCATTCCACCAACTGTGTATTTTACACCATCACAAGCATTCCTGTGAGCAGAAATCGGTCCAGGTGTTAGTTATAAAGTTTCCATGTATTGGTAATTTATGTACCTATTTATGGTGACACAAGCCAAATAGCATAAAAGGAAAATCTCAAAGTACTCAAGCATGAATTGGAGGTCATGAGACTAAACTGGCCCAAAAATATAAGGGAAGGCAAGGCAACATTCCCCTATTTACAGGCAATCGAAATTGCTTTACAGCACATTTAAGTCAAATCATTGCAAAAATAAATAAATAAAATATGTTAAAATACAGATATTAAAGAAATAAAAGTAATCTTAATTCTATCAGAAAAAGATTCATTTAATAGATTTTTTAAGACTATTTCAAATATATTCTGTTTGGAGAGTATAGTAATCTGACTACATGTAGTATTAATTCAGGATATATTAATTGTAATGCATTACAAATAATTTTTCGGTTTCGTTTATCTTTTTTACATTTTCTTTTTTGTTTAGCACTTTGTCATATTACTTAACTGGGTTTCATCTTGAAAACAGGAGGGTGTCAGTCCTTTTTGGTCCTACCTGTGAAATTCCCGCTCCTCCTGCTCTGCATTGTGGGATTCCTGCAGACTGAGTTCAATTGCCGTCTGCAGCTCATCCTTTGGAAGTCCTAAAAAAAAAATATACAACAGATAATAGGGATGTTTCAGATCACAGCAGATTCATGGGTTACATCCCCAAAGAGTTTTAACTTTAATTCCATAAACTAAAGTAAACTATCTAAGTTTAGAAAACACCTGCACATCTTCTTAAATGAAGACATCTGGTTTCAGTGTTTGCTGTTACATCTTATCCGTCTGTACTCAAATTTTCTCTTCTGTCTTTTTGACCCCATGGTTTTGTAATTTTTATTTTGTACCTGTCTGGCTGTCCCAGGTCTCTGCTGATGTTCTTGAGTCCTGTGGCTCTGCGGAGTCCTGGACCTCCACAGTCTGGGTTGTCAGGAGTCCCACAGCATTTCCAACGTCCCCTTGGCTGGCCTTAAAGCGAGAGCAAAATAAAAACCTCCCCAGTGAGTGATATCAATCAGAACAAACCCAAAATTAACAGAACATGAATTATAAAGCTTATTGTATGTAAAGCTTGGATGTAGTCAATGAGTACACAATACAAATGTTTGTTAAAGTTTTCAGCATTTTTTTTTATATTCTTGGATCCCAAGAGAAGAAATAGGATAAAGTCAAAATGTAAAACAGTTATGGATTTACACCAAGGAAGACTGAATGCTAATATTAAATATAAAAGTGCATCAACAAAGTATAAATTTAAAGGTGTGCACACAACCAGGCTGTTGCAGCTTATTTTTTCTTATTCTCCCCTCAGTTGTATTCGTTTTTCAGTTAAATTGTAAATAATAAGGGGACTATGTTTCAAGGACTATGTTCATTCAATGGATTATGTATGGTCTCATTATTTTTATTTTCACAAATATTGGATTAGAGAAGGGTAATTAGTGTTTAACTGTTTGTACCAAATGTGTTTTTGAATATAACAAATTAATAATAAAGCTACAGACAAGCAACAAAAAAATAGAATATTTGATGTATTTTCATTGTCCATTTGTTCGACATCAGCACTTCTAACGAGAGTTTGTTATCCACATTATGTGTTTTTTACGTCGCCATGTGATTAATCAATATAACTGCATAACTGTTCAGTGGAAGGCAAATGATTTATCATGTATGAAATATTAAATGTAGTACAAATAAAAATTTGAAAG
>JAVLVB010000161.1:1049480-1071288 GCA_032876305.1 Orestias chungarensis | reverse complement strand
ATATATATATATATATATATATATATATATATATATATATATATATATATATATATATATATATATATATATATATATATATATATATATATATATATATATATATTGCCTTTGTAGTTAAACTGGAACTATGAACTAAAAATTGATGTTTTACTCTATTATTGAGATAGTCTATTATAATCTATTATTGAGATTAATTACAGTTTTGATTACTACCACTCCTGCATCTAACAGCTGCGAACTGTGTGTTACCTTCAAGGCTTTGTAGAGAACCTGCTGGTCCTGGACCCCGGTGATCTCCTTCAGCTGCTCCATTAGCATTTTGAGCTGTTGACACAAAGCAACATGAAGACTTTTAATGCAACACTCAAGCACAACAGTCTGTGAGAATCCAGATGTGACCACAAATTGCACCTTGCACCGTGTTGTATTTATGTTCATTGCTAGAGTTTTGAAGATGTTTTAAGTCTGAACGATTCAAAGGTCAGCTGTAGGGTGGCAAAGAAGAACGAGACATTCCTCTTTCACCTGTTTGACTGAAAATTTGTGGGAAAGTAGATAAAGTCTTTGAGAAAGAAACTCAAAAGGTCTAAAAGTCATTTTGCCTAAAAGTTATTGACAACTGAAAAGAAAAATATGGTGTAAGAAAGATACAGTTGAAACCATTTCTTCCTTTATGTTATTGTCTGAGCTTTAATCAAACATTTTTTAAAGAGATTTTTAATTACCGGTAGTCTTTTATTGTTTTGTTCAAAATGTTTGTAATATTACTAGTCCTTTAAACTTTTCTGGAAACCCCCAATGACAATATAACAGATCAATGGACTGCAGATCAAACACCAGCTTTAACAGCCTGCAAATTTCCAGTCCTCGTTCAAAGTCCTGTGTCACCGAGAGGAGATTTTTTTTCGCCAGAATTGTGTGAATTAAATAACAAATGCAAAAAGACCTTGAGAGTATGCATTGGCTGAAAGGCAAAGAAAGCCAGACTACAGTTTGAAAATGTAGCCAGGGACAAAACAGAATCCTTTTGAGTGTGGTGAAACTAAAATATTATGTTTTTTACCACAGTTATGATCTTTACATTTGAAATAGTTGGAAAAAGACACAGCTGCAAGTATGGAAGTAGCAGCATCATGCTGTAGAGCTGCTTTGCTGCAGTTGCAACTGATGCAGATCATAAAATAAAATAGATAAATATTAGGAAAAAACTATTTGTAAAAAAGTTTAACAAAGCTGATTTTGTTGACTCCAGTTCATGGAAACCTGATTATGTTTGTAACTTCTTTGCCTCCAACAAGAGGTTTAATTGTTTAGCTACAACCTTTTAAAGAGTCTTTGATATGAAAATTACTTTTAAAGTAGCACTGTAACTCCACATCTAGGACTCCAGATGGGTGTGTGTTTTAGCAATGGATTACTTACAGCTTTTTTAAGACATTCTACACTAAATAAAAGAAAAAAATTATAATGTTCACCACAAAAGAAACTAAAACACATCCTTAAACTAAAATACAGGGAGGATTTCAAGGGTGCAGAGAGTCAGTTTAATTCCTTTACTCAGCCTTTGATGTTCTGTAATCCAGATTTTGTGAGGGCGAAAGAGAGATGTTTGAACTGATGGCTCAAACTTTATCTATGAAGAAATTAGCAAAAGACTGCAATCCGCTTTCGTGAAAGCAGGAGATGGATCACAAATAACAAATAGGACCTAGGATTTCTCGTTTATGATGTAAAAGTTCTCAGCCAATATTATAAGATCATTTAAGAAGATATTTAAATCTTGGAGCTATTCCACAGTTTTTCAGTTCTACAGTAGATTTTTCTCAAATTGAAAATTTTGGCATTTATCTAGTGGCAGCAATTTGAAAAATAAGCCTGGCTCTGTTCCACACTACAAATCAAATCTATAATCCATTTACACTGCTTTTTAAAACACACAAGAATGTACTCTAAATCGATTACATGTGAAAAGGACAAGCCTGGATTAAAAAGAGAAGAAAACAATTTGGACATTTGGTCATTTAAAATCAGTCTCTAAATCACACATAAAACAAGATAACAGAGATAAAACAATTCAAATAGGTTACATTTCATTTAGGCCCAATGAAAATACCAGACTCAATCTAATATACTTGTTATACGTAGGGGGTGATTATTTGTTTTGTAAAATTAAAGGACACCATGATGGACATAAGACTAGAGGCTCCGTCATTACATGGAACATTTGTGCGTGGATTTAAATCTTCAAGTATTAGGATCTTTTCTTAATTGATAGACGAAAGAATTTTGTCAAAATTACATAAGTGTATGAAAACATCTGGTCTTAACCTTATATGGAAGAATTAAATCAGTTTGTGTAAATGGGCACATTGATTGAGATACATCCGCACATCGTTCATCATTACAATAAACGTCATTGTTTTTTTTATTTTACATTTTCTTATTTTAACCAACCTTTCATTGATTGATCCGATATGACAAAAATCACCCCAAAGGTTTGTAAAAACAACAAACAACCGGAGTTGAAATTCAAACTCACGACATGCATTTTTGTTTGCGCATCAAAACAGGCCGTTGCCCCCTCCAGACCTTTGCAAACACAAACCATATGCAGATAACTAAGAGATGCGCACAATTTAAAAATAAAGAACCCATTTCTGCACAGTGAGAGGTGCTAAATAAAGCTGGCTGTCCCGACAGCAGATGCTCATGTCATTGTATCTCTCTCTCTCTCTCAAACACATACAGAGGAAGCAAGGACCAGGCTCACCAGACTTATATGGAGCCCGGGGGGCAATGTGAGACCCACTTGGTTTGGCTCTATTTTAGGTTACTGACATGGATAGCACAGGCTTCTGTTTATCATTCCACTCACCATGCCACCGGGCACCAGGGTGTCTCTTTAGTTTTTTCCTCTCTCACACACACCACTAACAACCCAGCACCAATAATACAAGTAATAATATAGCCTTTTTTTGAACCTCACCTTAAACAGTCTATCGGCTGCATAGATGGACCGTGCAAGTTTATTTAATGCACTGAGCAGGAAAATATGACAATGATACTGTAGTGACGTTAACGGATGACCGAACCAGATTTAAATTGAAATGTGACTCTCAGATGGCATGTAATAATGGAAAATAGCCACCAGCTTTGTCATTACAGCCTGTGCTCCAGTTCCACATGTTGAGCTGCTGGTGTCTATAAATAAAAATGTTTTAACAAAAAAAGTCAATGGTTATAGGTATATCAACATCTAATCATTATTGACAAAATATATTTAGAAGATGTGAACGTGTTAATCTTTAATATTTGTTTTAGTACAGATACAAAAAAAGGTTACATTTGGCTAAGTAATCAGAAATGTTAGTGTTTTGGTTAGTAGACATTCACAAAGCCTTCATCATCCTCTCACCGAGTTTGTTGAGCTTTCTCCATTTTCACTTTGTTCAGCTCTCATTGCAGATTTCATAAAACCCAATCTGGATTTCTTCTAGTCTTTTCCTCTCAAAATGCCTGCAACAGTCTCTCTCTCTCTCCATCTGTCATGCAGCGAGAGCGAGCAGCCAGCGTAGGCGTGAGGGAGGGCACACACTCTGACAATCCAGTACCCAATAAGCAGCAACTTGTGTCGTTTAGGTCAAAGAGTGTCCAGTATGTAAGCCCCCCCCCACATCAAATCATCAAATCAAAACAGGAGCAAACCTGGCTTGCAAGCATGCAGATTATTCTTGGTCTTCTAAGCATATCTTTTATATATAAAAATAAAACAGTAGTTACAACAAAAATACTAATTTAATAACATTGTTTAACATTGTAGTAAATAAAACCACAAATATCCAGATACTTTTACACAATAGCCCACTTGGGTTACCTTCTCGCACTCTTAGCCAAACTGATTAATACGGTCGGTACTTTAGGAGTCACTCAGGTCCTTTTTAGTACTTTTTATTGCCCCTGTTACAAAACATTCACTAAAAACATTTCAATTCACGATTGAGTAGTTAAAAAAACAAAAAAACCCAAAAACAAATATATCAAAAAAAAAAGAAAAAAAGAAGTGCTTTCTACTTAACTGTGTGTATGTGTGTATGTATGTCCATGGTTGTGTGTATGTTTATCCCTTGTTGGACTGGTGATCTGTCCTGGGTGTATCCTGAATCCTTGCCAAAGATCACTGGAGAAAGATGCACAGTACAAATAAGAATTCACACCTGAACTCGCTTCTAAAAGCAATTTAGAGGGTGTAATTAACCTAATAAGCAGGATAGAAAATCTAGGATAGAAAGCCTAAAAGAAAATCCTGAAATTTAATTAAAAAAATATTTTAAACAGTATTTTTGTCAACAATACCTTTAGGTATAATGCTAAAACCATTGCACATGTGATTAATTTGCCCAACAAATCCACTTAATAGGTTTTGTGGGGAGATCTTTGAATGGACATAATTCCCAGCATTACTGTTAAACCTTTCTGTTTTTATAAGTCCTTGTATCTATTTACAAATATGTAAAAAACCAACATGTGCACAAAGACTTCAATAGATAGTCCTATAAGCTAATGAACCTGCAAAAGGCAAAGCAGCTTTTTCTTCCTTTGCATGTTCCCCTGTATCATCTTACACAGCTGTGGGCTGGCCCAAACCAAAATGTCTTTACCGCCCTGCATATTGTACTTGACCATCACTGAATTCACATCGAGCCAAGCTTTTTTTTTGCTTAAACAGAGGATATTTCTGTTGCCAACAAAGCAAACCTTTGGATGTGACTCCAAGATAAAATCTGACATCTGGATGGTGGGATATTTTATGATGTCTCTGGCTTGGATCACATTGCTTTTGTCAGGTAAGATTTTAGCATTTAGAGATTTTAAAAAATCCCAAATTTGCAAAGATCAGACTGTGGACAGCAGAATTTATTGATAAGACTTTTTTCTGCAGAGTTTCTACACAGAACTGTAAATAAAATATGTTTTCCTTAAACTGTGAAATGATAATAGTAGAGAACATAAAGGAATGCAAACAGATGGGATTGACAGGACAAAAAAATTGCTCCCAGTGTAAAATTGCTGTTGCTTTTTTATTGCAATATAATGAAAGAATTCAGTATTGCTTAATTTGTTGGTGAAGAAATTTGCTCACTACTACAGCCTTTCATGTTGTTTGGAGTTTTTCTTGTTTCTGCATACATGGAGGTGGTACGAATATCCAAACTATAGAGCTGAACACCCCCTCCCAAGGAAACCCTAAGGATGATTTTTCAAAAATGGACCAATTAAAATTCACCAACCATATTTACTTATAAAATGGACATGTATTAATTTTAGCTAACATTTTCTGAAGTTTTGTGATTTCTACTTTATAGTTCATCTGGCCGATTGTGTGCCAGAGAGGCCTAAGAGATCCACACTGAACCAGCTGACCAGAACCCTCCTGAGGAAATATGACTGTGGAGTTCGACCTGTTCACAACTGGACCAGTTCTACAATGGTCTACATAGACCTCATTCTGCAGTCGGTCCTTGATGTGGTACGCCAGTGTCAACAGGTTTAGCTGATGTTGCACAGTTTTCTTTTATTGACTTGACAGTATCTACTTGTTCCAAAGATCTTGTGAACCTATACAAGTTTGTCCTTTTAAGGTAAAAGAAAGATCTCCCCAACAAGTATGCACGTTTCGCCAAAAACAGGATTTACAGTAAAACTGACCTACAAGTTCCAAAACATAAGCAACACATTTTAGAAATAAACTCTGGGTTTTTGAAAATCAATAGTTTACTTCCAGAAACAAACATTTTAATTTTTACTAAAGTAAACTGTAGTTTGCCAAAATTGCAAGTTTTTTTTCAGATCCACAAAGTAACCTGTTGATTCTGTTACCCGAACCTGGACATTCTAACATAACCTATAAGATTAAGTAATATGGAGGTTTTGAAGATAAATTAACTTAAACTAAAAAACAAACAAAAAAATCATGAAAGTTAAGTAAAAGTAACCTGCAAGTTCCTGTAAGTTTTTCCTTGGTAAACTATAATTTTAGTTAAGATTATTTTGATGTTCGGGAAAAACACTATCTGTGTTATGGTGTTTAAACCAGATTTAATAATTAGTTAATCATTCAAAAAATTTTTTTTAAAAGTTGTCCAGTTGCTGTGGTGCGTTATTTGTGAGAATATTCAGTTAAACGTATTGTCTATGATGTCAACCAAAGAGATTGTTTTCCTGTTTCCCAGGATTCAAAGACTCAGAGCATTACTACAAGCATTTGGTACAGACAAGTAGGTGTTTTATTAAGTATTTAATTAGTCTCTCATTAAATTAATGAAATAATTTTTTTCTTTTAATACAACAAACTTCTGTTGTTTTCAGATCTGGAGGGACGAGTTCCTCATTTGGGACCCGGAGGAGTTTGATGGCATCACTGAACTCTCGCTCTCGTCTGATGCTATATGGGTTCCTGATATCATCGTCACCGAATTGTGAGAGTTTTTCTAAATAAAATACAAAATTAATTTTTTCCTAAACATTGTGACCTCTCTTTGATTCAACAAAATGTGATGTGATTCTAATGTCAAAAATGTAAGCAATATAATTGGAAATGCTAAATTTATGAAGACACTTTGCTAAATGCTTAAAAATTGGTTAAAGGTAAATAAACGAGTGCCATTATAGTGCAAATTTGGAGAGACTTTAAAAAGGAAAATCAGGAAAAATATATTTTCAAATATATAGATGAGCAATACTGTCTGATAGATGATAAATGTTGTCGTAAGAGGTCAACTCTAAACCTTAATAGAGCTAAAGAGGTTACATATGCCGAAAATAAATCAGCCCAATTGCTCTGTTTCATGCATTTTTGTCAGTGTGGAAGAAGGAAAGTCTCCGCCGATCCCTTACGTTTACGTTAATTCCTCTGGTTCTGTGAAGAACTACCGGCCTATCCAGGCGGTGCTGGCGTGCAGCTTGGAGATGTATGCTTTCCCTTTTGACAAGCAGAACTGCAGCCTCACCTTTCGCAGCTGGCTGCACTCAGGTTAGCCTCGAATTTCTGATGGGATTTTTACAGGAAAACTGGGTACATGGATTCCTTTTTTTTTTTTTTTGATTAGAGCCAAACTATAAAAGAAAGAAATGAAATCATTGTATGATCTGACAAAAGGGTGAATTGAGAATGAGACATGTACTACAAAGGCTGTAAGGAAGTCAGTAAGCCACATTTTAGGGTTTTGTTTTGTCCAAGTTGTTATAACAATGCCCTAAGGATATATTTTATGCACTGTACCCTAAAGCGACACACACCAACAACAGCTAAACAGATTTCTGTAAGCTTTGCTTGTAAAACCCAAAGATGTAAAATCAAAGCTTTTATAAAACACACACAGTCCCATAAACACTGAAACAAACGCAAGAACATAGTACAGACAATAACTAATAGCTGCTTCCTGTTGTTGGGTTTCCAATTTCCCACCTCTAGTTTTATTTTCCTTCTGGTTTTATCTCTCTCTTGGCAGTAAAAGAAATCAACCTGGCTCTCTGGAGGAGTGCAGAGGCCATAGCTAACGATAAGAGGGAGTTCATGAATGATGGTGAATGGGAACTGCTATCCATACCTTCACAATACTGGCAGATCCGCCAAGACAACGCCGACTACGCTCAAATACAGTTCAATGTATGTAGGCACGCATCTTAATCGTCTCTCACCCTGAGAAGAAGTTTGTATTAAAGTCATTGTAAAGGAATACACTAAAATGGTTTGAACATAAAAGAAACTTAATTCAATCTGAATGTTGAGGACTGTGATCACTCATAGTAAACTTCAGCCCTGCTTGTGTTGCCCTTTAAAACCGTGTAGAAAAAAGAAGAAGTGTCAAAGCGTAAAGAAATTGGCCGCGACCTTCACGGATTAGGCAACGGAGCTAATTCCAAATGACGAGGTGGCGGCTGCTTCTGGCAAGCAAAGTGACGGATGGAGAGAGAAGCTGATAGACAGGGCAGGGTGAGCAGCCATAATGAGACTGTCTCAGTGGCTGCCTGATCAATGGACCTCTTGTTAGTCGGGAGCAAAATGGCTCCATAGCCCATTGCAGGTGGAGAGCAGGGAGAGCTGCTGTTTATTCAGCGCAAAGAATAAGGGCTTCTCAGTAATGGAGCATTTCATGGCTCACTGAGATACTGTGGGGCTGGTTGCAGCTTTGTTCCTGTCTGTGTGTCATTTGAAAGATACAGTGTTGTAAAAAAACAAAACAACAACAACAACAAACAAACAAAAAAAGCCTCCTTACAAATTATGTCAGTTTTTTTTGGTACACTTTAATGATCAATAAACACATTTTTGTGTAGATAATTGCCTGTTAAAATTTTTGGTTTTACCACTAACAGGCAACAACATCCTCCAATCAAATGTTTTATTATTATAGCAACACCAGGGGGGTTTCTAGTAAGACGTCTGGGCTTTCACTAGGAAACTTCTTACTTTTAGGGTTTCTTCCTCCCTCAGCCACTCAAAGGTGGCGTTTATTTTATATTGTGGATCAATTTCGTGCCACACAAAGCAGGTGATCTTGAGGTTAAGGTCACAAACTATGGTGTGTGACATTCTGTTTCTGAAATGCAATCTTAGGTTTAATCTAGATGATGTTTTGTTGCACTTTAGTCTTGTTAGTCCACAAAGTTTTTAGCCCCAAATTTTGGAAATTAAAAAATGCTTTTGTTGTTGCAAAGTTATAGTATAGTGGTATATATTTGTGCCACATACTTTGTGTGTTAAAGCATTCTGCCAGGTTTAGCTAGAAATCACATTACGTAGACTCGAGCATCAGATGCTGTAGCATTGTTCATTCAAGGAGTTGATATTGTAGGGTGATGGGGTTATAAGGGTTGCACTATTTCTGTCATGATTTGAATCATCTTTATCTGCATCAACTTCACACGCAAGAGAAACCTTTTGTTCCTCCTATTGCACCTATTTAAAAGAGTTTCGTTGTCTTACCAGCTCTCAACTAAGTGTGTTTCTATGTCCAGCTGCTGATCCGCCGACGCCCCCTACTGTATGTGGTGGGTCTCCTTATTCCCAGCCTCTTCCTCATGCTGGTGGATGTGGTGAGCTTTTACCTGCCTGTGAACAGCGGTACAAGAATTGCATTTAAGATCAGCATCTTTTTGGGTTACACCGTCTTCAGGGTCAACCTAACAGATGAGCTGCCTGCTACTGCTGTCAGGACTCCTCTCATTGGTAGGATCTTTTCTGTAGTTGATATAAATAGATTTATGTAAAGAATACATATCTTAATTTTTTTTTTAAATCAATTTTTAAATAATAATTTAAAAATGTATATGAATATGAGTTTATAAAAACATGTTCTCTATAGAAGAAATGTAAACTGTTAAAGCGCATTAAACACTTAAATGGCTGTGTATAAATGACTGAAACACAATTAAAAATAAAATAAATTATGAATATTTTTTTAAACCCTTGCCTCAGTTGACATAAAACTTAAGTGAATATAAAAATAAAACTATGATGAAGGTAAAAAAGACTGAAACAATGAGAGATGACAAATTTCGTCCCATCAAATACACAAGAATTTGCAGAAAAAACTAACGAAAGAAATAAATAAATAAATAAATTACAAAAATCTGGTTAAAACTTAAAAAAGTGAATATCTGAGGAAGGAAAAAAACAATATATTTGAATGTGTTTACACAAACTCTTCGGAAGTATGCTAAAAAACGAAATTTTTATTGAAACAATGAGAAAGTGGAAAGCAAGACTAAATTCAAGAAAATAAAGTAATATAAAGTGCTAAAAGAAAAGACAACATGAAAAATGACATTATATTTAAAATGTCAGTGAAAAAAACTAATCAATTTGATGTAACACTTACCCAAACATTTCTTAAAACCAAATAAAAAAAACATCATCAAACCAATAAATAACCAATAAAGAAGAATTGCTTAAAGGAAATGTTGTGTATCTTGACATATTCCCATAGCCATGCTGGAAAAAGATTAAAGGGAAAATTTCTGCAAAATAATGTCCAAATCACACTATTATTCTAAATAACAAGAAATTGTCCAGTTTGAAGTGTTTTGGCGAACCAGAGAACCAGTAACATTTTTGTCTGCCTCTTTGGGATAAATGATCCACTGAGCAAAATAACAGAGAGCCTTTCTGATGCGAACTCCTTTCAGGTGTGTTCTTCGTGGTGTCCATGGCCATGCTGATGCTCAGTCTCACTAAGTCAATATTGGTGGTGAAGCTACTCCACCACAGCGAGAAGGAGGTCAAGGAAATGTCACTGTCTGCCTGCCTGCTGGACAAGTACGGCTCAGCTGGCCACAGCCTCGGCGAGAGCGCTTTGACCTCCATCAAAACCCTCGACAACATCAACACACCTGGAGGTACGCAATAATCAAGGAATTACAGCAAACCGATGACATTCATTTTTATTTGCAGAAGCTCAGAATGCAAGAACTGATTGTAACAATCTCATGCTCTTTATTATTAGTTTTGGTTCTTTGCATGTATTCGCAATAAAACCTTACTAACTCTTTGTAAAACCTTATATTTTCATAGATTATGAGCTTGAGAGCTCCATGGAGGAAGATCTTCTGTCCCTGAATGACATCCCAGACCCTCCCTCTGGCCTGGAGTGGCTTCTCCAAGAGCTGGTTTCCCTCCGGATAGCGTTTTCTCAGGAAGACAGCGAGTCTTTGGCTCAAACTGAATGGCTGGCGCTCTGCTTGCGGCTTGACCGCTTACTATTTTGGGTTTACCTGCTGGTTTTGGCTGTGTACACCGGTACTCTGCTGCTGCTGTGGGCAAGATGGAGCTTCACTTAAGCCAAAAAAACCCTGAGGAACAATTCTTTAAATAAAGTCACTTAGTGATTGGCTTCAAAATCCTTGTAATTGAGAAAACTATTATTTTTACACTGTCCCTGTTTAAGCTCTTTCTTTTAACTAATATTCTTTTTAACAATTCTTTCCAATATCCTTAAAAGAATTATCTGAATAAAGTAAAAATAATTACAAGCTTCCTTCTGAATGTTAGTTTTTTCCCTTAAGAACCTCTTTTAGATGCACTCATTGACTTTGTGGGCAAATTTCATTATGTACTCATGATTTCTACAATTAAATATGCAGAATCAAGTTTTTTCTTTCAGTATCAAATTAGTTGTTGTGAAAGGTTACAAGACAATATGCAAGTTTTAGTGACAGATTCAAGCTCAGGTTTTTGACACTTAGACATTAGGCATGTCTGGTATATATTTGAACGAATTAGCTTCATATTCGTTATTTAAAAATATCTATTTAGTAAAATCAACCTTTAAAGTTCTCTTCAGTTATTTTAAAAAATGAACAATCACAGAGTTTAGTTTAAATTTGTGAGTGTTTCATGCGCTTGCTTCATATCATCCTTCATGATCTTCAATAATTACTGTAACATGCTTTAATTTCAAATGAGAGTCTGCAGTTGTTGAAAAATGCCGCAGACTGCACCTATTTTTGACTGTAAGAATCAAAACATGTTTTTTTACTTTAATTGACTCTACTTTTAAGATGTTAAACGTAACATCTTTGTATTTCCATATTGTCTGCATTAGTGGTTTATGAATAAAGTTACTGTGGTATTGTTTATTATCACATCCAGTGACTCATATGCTGATGACAATCGTAACTTTTTTCTGAATTTTTATGGTAGTTTGTTGTATGAATTTTCTGTCAAAATATTGCAAATACCTGTTAAATGCAAGGTTTTTGTGATGTGAAACTTTTAAACCTATTATAAATCATTTTACGGCCTTTTTTTCCTATAACGTGACATATAGTTTACACAATTCCACGGGTAAACAATGTTTTTGAGAAATAAACAAGAACAAAATCTGATACTTTGTTGAAGCACATCTTCAGCCTTCATTCCTCCTAAACAGCAAAGTTAAGGCGTGATTTCTCAGATTACTTCCTCTAATAACCTGTAGGGAAGGGCAAATATTTCCGTCTTTCAAAGAAATTTTAAAAAGGTAATAGTCAGGGGTAGGTTACAAAAACACACACTTTTTTAGTTTTGCTTTACAAAAAAGCAACCCTGCCATGGCTCACTAAAGAAGCTGCAGCATTATTTATTATTAGAGTAGCCGGCTGTGTTCTACATCTGCCAAAAACCTCCTGTATTTTGTACACATGTGGTCTAAGGTTAAGGGAAACACAACAGAAGCTTTTTGTGTCAAGGAAAATATCTGACAATAACATGTTGGAGAACGATCCACAGTCTGATGATATCAAACATAAACCTTTGGGTTTCAAAAATATTATTACAGAAACAACACTGAGCATCACCATAAGACACAATAAACCACAATATACATGTCTTACAAATCTTCAGATGGATTATGGGTTTCTATTTATAAACGCATATATGAATGGGTCCAAATGCGGGTAAGCAGACAATTAGTCTAATAGATAATCCCATCTGGAATAAACACGAGAGACGCAGACTAAGTTCGAACCCTAATCATTTAAAACATCTGAACAGTCACGGAGAAGGGCTATGGGCAAATTCATGTCTATACAATCAAAGATTGGGGGAACATCTGGAAGATAAAGTGGGCAAAGATTATGATTTTAAAGATGGAGGATACTGAAGGACTCCTACTAAAGAAGACTGAACCCTAACAAACTTAGCTTTATCAGTCAAGTCCAAGAGAACAACCTTGCTTGATTACTTTTATATTAATTTGACATATTTGATATTTGCTTCTTCTAAGTAATTTTTATGTAAAGAATCATAGCTTTTAAGGTGGAAGACAAACTAACTGACTTTCCTGTGAAAGAGTCACAGCAAATTATCTCCCACCGTCTTGAACAGCGTTATTGGACCTGGTCTGTTATTATGTTTCCCGACAACTGAGATTCACTCAGAGATACTGTATAATATGGCAGCTCTCCAGAGACAAATCCTCACTATCCATGTGGTGTTATGATATCATTTTCATACTTTAATCTCCATCCTTATGCCACAAAACAGATCAGTAAAAACCATTAATATCTCAGCCGATGCGTCTCCGCTCCCCCGTTGGTTTTCTAACAGCCGTGATAAGAATATTAAAAGTGCATTACAGGAAAGCAGCCGGTGGAACAATCCATTGTAATGCAATTCTGATGGTATTCAGAGTGGATCAGGTGATCTTAAGTAAAGCAATAGAAGATAAAGGTTTCATTCCTAATTTATGCACTGATTACTGCATTATAGCTGTAAAGTAATTTTTCCTTTTCTTGTGGTGCTTTAAATATTAATCCCATGATTATAATTTATGCTTTTTTTTTCTTTTAATAAAACAATGAAAACCATATGTAGGTGTGAGATTTGTCTGTCAAAATGCTAGGTTTCTAAAATGCACAAATTAGAAACCGTCTGTGAATCACTGCAGGAAAAGGAATTATACCTATACTTTTTTTTGTAGTTATTTAAAAAAAAGAACAAAACTAAGGAAATACACCTGTGTAGGCCTTTTTTTCTCTTTTGCAGATTTTTTCTTTATATGCTTAATAGATTAAAATATCAAAAAAGAAAAAATGCTATTATGTTTTTCAAAGAGCAATAGTTTTTTTAATCTGCCAAAAAAAGCAGTCTCATCAGAAAAAACAAAATTTACCTGTTGAAATTTTCACAACAAAACTTCATAAATCTGCCAAAATAAAATTTAACTTTAAAGCCATTGATTATGCAGATACCGACATCAACAGATGAAGTAGCATTTTACCTTAAAACATCTTAACTAGGTCGGTTGCATAACCTGATCAAGTCATTTCTCAGACATGATGAATGATGTTTAGTTGGACCTTTGTTTCACTCGTCTCAATGAGGTGCTGCTGATTTATCGAGCAGCGAGGAGTGGCTAATGAGCACACGGGTACGCCCCTCTGAGCCCACTGACACTAATGGGGTTTTCATAGTGGAAATGGGTGAAGTGATGCATGAAACTGACGGATATGGAGGATAAGGGTGTCGGTCGTTCCCGGATCCTTCCTCAGAACAACAGGAGAACCGTCACAGCAGCAGACAGAGACCCAGGTCAGCTGAGACCATGAGACTGTCATCAGGTTTGATGATACTTCTTTACCTGCTGCTTAATGGAGCTCCTACGGTCTGCACAGGTACTCTTAAACTTTGCTTCAATTAACTTACCTTAAATATTACTGTCGACCTAAGATTAAAACTTTGTCTTAATGTCTTCTGTGTAAATAAATAAAAATGTCCAACAGTGTATCCTAATTCTGATAAGTTCTTCAGATAAAAATCATTTAAATACATTTCAAACAGTGCTTAGACTGGTGTAGTGCTGCGAAATGAACTGTCAAAAATGTAATCCTTTATAAACTATCATTAAATCTTGAAGGTTTGTCCTCTATCTTTCTTTAGGTAATTCTAGAAGCTTTATTTTTTCCCTGAGCCCTGCTGAGAGTTTCCTCTCTTAGCTGTCTGTTTGCGGTCCCTTTCTTGTTAAAGAATAATCCATAGTTTCATCATCAGCTTAATAAAAGCATTCCTATACAGTCTTTTCATCCTCTATCTACGAATATTACTATTATGTTTCCACCTCTTTACCTCTGTTAGTTTGGTGTTTTTGGAGTTAACTGCAGTGAATCTTCTATTCTAAACAAAGAAACAATAAGATGACAACTAGTTTCGTCTGACTAGAGTCTATTCTCTATCTAAATACCTTGAAGCAAATGTTACACAGGTTAAGCATGGATTTTCTTATGTTGTGTAGTCTTGTGCAGCAATCTGGCACAGAGGCTATACAACTAACTGCATTTGGTGTTTTCATTTAAAAAACTGGACCTGATGATTCATAGTTTTCCCGAAGCTCTCTCTAGACAGACCTTAGACAACTATGTTCTCTCCATGTACAGATTATATGCTCAAAGGCACATTGAATGATTATGAATATGTTTGCATTAAATGGCATCATTATATTTAGCTGCAATAAGACTTTGAAGGACTTGAACGCTCCTTGGATTCACCTTTCATAACAAACTTCTTGTGTTATATATATATATATATATATATATATATATATATATATATATATATATCCCTATTTTGTTATGTTATATTTGTACATTTCTTTAATATTACCTTGCACTAATTGGAAGCAGATCTCAGTAGCTCCTGAGCTTTCTTCGTATTTCTAGCTTTTTAGGTGTGAATTTGTGGCTTATACAAACATCTGTTGAGCCTAAATTGGAGCCCACACAACATATGTTTACCCAAAGATCCTTTTATTTAATTCTAAAGCATTTTCCCTTTTTGTCGATTGTGCTGCTTTTCAGTTAAGAAGCCGTCCAGCAACCCTGGAAGATTTCCAAACGCCACCTTGGTGCGACTAGCCGAGTTCTTGAGCACTGGATACAAGAAAGGAGTAAGACCTGTGAAGGACTGGAGGACGTCCACTATCGTGGCCATAGACCTCATGGTTTACTCCATCCTAAATGTGGTGAGTTCTGCTAACAAAGCAGTACTGAGGTACAAAAATGTATATTAGCTTTCACAGCATTTACATACTTTTAAACTCACGTTAAAGCTAAAGCTAAATAACATCCTGTCTTACACAATGTAATGGTCTTTAAACTGACGTTTTTCTTTGTTCTTATAAAGGATGAAAAGAACCAGGTTTTAACGACATATGTGTGGTACAGGCAGGTAAGTTTTGCTAAAATTTAACATGTTCGCTTAATCTTTCTCTCAGTCAGAATGAAAGCAGGCGAGTGCAGAAAGGTTTTAGGTAAAATTTCTGTTGCAATGCTCTACGTGTGGGTTTTTCTGGGAAATAGACACTGCCATGATAATTTTATTTTAAATGGCTTCAGCGGAAAAGGATCACAAATAACACAACTCATTTAAAGTTAAATTCAAGTTTAAAAAACAGATTTTAAGTTGCTTTTTAAGCATGAATAGTCAGATCTTCCAACAAGAAAAATTATTAATTTATTACTGCTCTCACTGTTCAAATGCCTTCATTGCATCTCTTTTAAGATCTTTTTCTCTCTTAATTTATTCGGTCTATTCATCAACTATAATTTTTATTTAATTTAGCCCTCAGTTTTGTTTATATCACCAAATATTACTGGATGTTCTCTGACTTTATCAATACTAAAAAGGTCATGGTATGTTAGTGTTGTTCTATTTTAAGTCTGGCTAATGTGATTTTTAAGCATTTCAAAATAACAAGCACATTTTGACATTTGTTCACATCTATCTGCCCTTTTTGATCTGTTTGTGTAACAGTTATCATTTCTTTATTTTAAAGCACCAAAAGCCTATGCAAAGTTCACGTTTACACTGTGTTAAATGTTGCAGTCATGGACGGATGAATTCCTGGTGTGGAACCCAGAGGATTTTGATGAAGTCAAACAAGTCTCCATGCCCACTGCTAACGTCTGGGTACCCGACATTCTCATCAATGAGTTGTAAGAGATGCTGGTCCTCAGATTGCGCTTTTTTTTCCATTTTACCAAACAGATCATACAGACATGGCTGCTGTTTGTTGTTTCTAATCGGCAGTGTTGATGTGGGGAAGTCTCCGGATATTCCTTACGTCTACGTTACACATGAGGGTCTGGTGCAGAACTACAAACCCATCCAGGTCGTCACTGCCTGCACGCTCAACATCTACAACTTTCCCTTTGACGTCCAGAAATGCAGCCTCACCTTTCAGAGCTGGCTACATACCGGTGAAAATGCTTTTATTTACAGAGCAAATGAAAAACTTAATTGTTAATTTTAAATACACATAACCATAAGGACAATGTTTTTGATTTTAGCTGGGGTAAAAACATATGTTCTGCTCTAATAAAAGTGTCCCTTTAAAATGTATTTATTTAGTTTTTGTTCTCTGTGTTTTCCAGACTTACAGACATTAACAGCTGTTAATATGCTACTTTCTTATGTTTTGTTTTTAGCTAACTTCGTGTTGTCATAGAGGTTTTGTTTTTAGTTATTTATTGACTCTGGTAGTATCAGGTAAAACTGAGCTCAGTTTTTCCAAAACAACTCTGGCTTCCTTTGTTTTCCCCAGAGTTTTCGGTTGGTTTGGGTAGAGGAGTCATCAATAATTTATATTTTTTGTATTTGTTAAATTAGTTCGATGATCTGATAAAAAGATATGTGATCAGAAGAAAAAAGGAAATACTTTTTGACAGCACTGTACATACAGGTGCCTCTGAACAAATGTAAATATTGGTAAACAGTTTCTTTATTTTAGCAGTATCAGATAACAATTGTAGATTCATTTAATAAAGTAATATACTAAAATAGTTCATTTGTTTTCATAATAATTGTTCTGGTTTATAGCTAATATAAAATAAAATCCTAAGATTCTCTGTCTCTGGCTATTAGAATAATAAATAGATACGTTTTAAAAATGAAATTTGGGCCTAATAATCCCCACCCTACTGGTTGGCCTACAGATTCATGCACTTTAGAGTATTTGCACTCGCTACCTGGTCTGGGCTCATTTAGCACAAATTATGGCACCAATGCAAAATGGCATAGAGATTATTTACTTAGGATTCAATTTAGTTTCTGTTATTTGAGATGCACCTTTAAATGTTTTTAGATCTTCTTAAAGCCAACAAAAACAAAACAAGACTGATTCCACCTCTAAAGCAAAACACATTTCATCTAACTCCTCAGCACAAGCGTTGTTGTGTTTGGAGCCACCATCCTTTCATTCCTGCTGTGATTATGATCTCAAAGAGTGGGGCGGTAAACGTTCAGTCCTGCTTCACGCTGCTCCTAAAATTGTTTTTGATCTACAGTCGATGACATCAACATCACCCTGATGCGAAGCCCCGAGATGCTCCGGGACGACAAGAGCGTCTTTATGAACCAGGGAGAGTGGGAGCTGCTGCACATACTGTCCAACTACAAGGTCTTCAGTGTGGACAACGACGACTACTACGCAGAGATGAAGTTCCATGTGAGTATTGGGGTGCACAAACATTGAAATCAGATATTGTGTATGTAACAGATCAAGAAATGTTACATGGTACACTTTTTAATGAAAAAGTGGTAATAATATCTATAAGAAAAAAACATGTTTTAAGAACAGATTTCTTTGAGATTTCACTTTGCTGCTATTTAAAGTTTTACTTGCCTTGCTAAGTAATTGCTTGACAGTTTTTTTTACTACACACAAACACAGAAATAGAACTATGATCTGTAAGCCATACAAAAAGTAATTTTAAAAGACTGTATTTTGTTGCCAGAGCTGGAAAATGTCCAGGAACAGAGTCATGTTATAGCTAACATTTGTCTAATATGAACAAGATATGAAACTCATTCTAACAACATTTATATGTATTGATGTAGAATGTTTGACTTTTATCAAAAAGAAACAATAGTGAGGTGATAGAACGTCATGGTCAAACCTCTTACATCTATATGAGAAGTTAAAAGGGTGACATGATATGATGGTCAGAAACCTAACTAAACGCCGCTTTCCCCAGGTGGTGATTCGACGGCGACCATTGTTCTACACCGTGAATTTGCTGCTGCCCAGCATCTTCCTGATGGTGATGGACATTGTTGGTTTCTTTCTGCCTCCAGACAGTGGAGAGAGAGTTTCCTTTAAGATCACTTTGCTGCTCGGCTACTCGGTCTTCCTCATCATTGTGTCCGACACTCTGCCTGCCACTGCCATAGGAACGCCACTGATAGGTGACTGGGGTGTATAATGGCCAATTAGAGTATGCAGCTACATGCAGCATCATAATGTGTTTTAGAGGATTCATAAATCAAAATGAACCTTTATAAATTGATGGATTTCGCAAAGACAGCTTCTAAGACTGACTTTATTCCAAAAACAAAGTGAGATTTAATGGTATTGTAACATTGTGTCATATAGTGTAATTGGCCATTTCATAGTATTTACTGAATTTAGATTTTTTTTCCCATCTCACCCAAATCAAAGATTTTTTCATTTTGCATAATTCATATAGTATTTTTTATGCAATTTTATGGTTTTGTGAGACTTTTAATTTGTATTGTTACATCACCTCATTGTGCTAAACTGCCTAATTTTGGATAGAACTAAAATATATCAAGTTGTTGATATGCATAAGGGACCAAAAACCCAGGGCTGAGAATTCTTTTCATATTACATGAAATCCTTTCATCTCATAGTCAAATCAAATGGTATTTAACAGCATCTCCAACAAAACCATGAAAACTTAATACGATCTTACCTGGTCCTGCAGGTGTGTACTTCGTGGTCTGCATGGCTCTCCTGGTCATCAGCCTAACAGAAACCGTACTGATTGTTCGTCTGGTCCACAAGCAGGATCTGCAGCCACCCGTGCCCCACTGGGTAAAGTATCTAGTCCTGGAAAGAGCTCCAGTCCTCTTCTGCATACACAAAAAGCATCGCTTCTGCGCGAGACTGTCTTCCCAGGTTTCAGAGCTGGATCGCTACAAGGAAAACAACTATGGGACGGGTAAGAAATAAATGTTTTATTTTTGACATTGTTTCTTCTATAGTGTTCTAAATCTAGTAAAATAGGGATCAACGTTTGTATCTTCATTGATCACTTTCATATTATGCTCCTAACCAAATGATTTCTTTGTTTAAAGTTATTGGCAACCACAGTAAGTCTTTAAAAGCTAACAACCTCGTCCCATTTTACAGCTCAGTGCTCCCTCCACCACACCTGTGAAATAGGCCAGAGGCTCAGCCAGCAGGAGAGAGAGGGTGGGATGCTGGGACATCGACTGGCCTCATCTAGGGACAACGCCCCACCGGTCATGGACAACATCCTCCAAGAGGTGACTGCAATTCGGCAGTTCCTGGAGAAGAGGGACAGGTGCAGGGAAATCGCCAAGGAGTGGCTCCAGGTTGGCTACGTTCTGGATGTGCTGCTCTTCAGAGTCTACCTAGTGGCTGTGATTGCCTACAGCATCACACTGGGCACTCTGTGGTCAGTCTGGCAGGTGGCCTGAGAATCCTCCCTCAGCTCAGCGTAGACAAATTACAAACAAGTACTTTAAGTGGCTGAAGCTCATCAGATAGAGGAGGTATTCATGAATAGGGAAACTCCTGTAGATGAGCACTTAATGTAAATTCAGAGGGCAAATCACTAAGATGTCCTCATGAACATTATGATTTAGGCCTAATCTAGTAGTTTAAAGGCATATAAACCAAAAAACTAACACGACAGGCTTTATCAGGAGGAAGAACACGTAAGCTTGCTGAGAAACTTTAAGACAAATTGCCATTTATCCCAAACTCTTTTAGGTGCACTTACTAGGTATCTTTCAGTAGATAAACAAGGGATATTAGTGAAGCAAAAAAAACAAAAACCTGTATTAATCTGTAATGACCTTCCATTACAGTTGCCTTGTTCTTTAAAATGTTTATGTGTATAACAACAGGCGCAAACTTGATAGCACATAGAAAGCTGATCAAAAAAACTGGTGCAAACGGAACAGGGTCAGAAAAATGATCAGCATAGCAGAAGCAATCCATTTAGCACGTTTGCCTTCATGATTATGCAGAACATATGCTGACCATCATAACATGGAAAATTCTGGGAGGTGAATATGCAAATGTAATTGTCTGCAATGCAATTCATGAAACCTAAACTAGACTGCCTGGATATGTTTGTCTATATTTCTTATGTTTGAAAACGCAGGTAAACACTACAGAAATGTTTGCTGCCGCTGTGGCGACGAAGAAATATATATAACGACAGAAGACAGTGTTTGTTAACATACTTGAAACATTAGGAAATAAACATGAAAACATAGAATAGATCACCTAATAGTTCCATCACTTTATGGCACGACGTTATGTTTACAAAAAACCAAAGAACACATCCATGCTGCCCAGAAAAGTTAGAACAGCTTATATATTTCTGATGCATGTGTCAAAAAATTGTGCAGGGCAAAGATTTCTGCTTGCCAGGTTATTATGCAGCTGGACTGCTGAAAATATTTAGCAATGAAACCAAAACGAAAAAACACAAACACTAGGTTAAACAATTGTGCCATTTTATTTAAAACACAAAACTAACATTAACAGCCACAAGACAATCTTCTCTTTTCTTCATATTTGAAATCTTAAGATCAGACTCTGTGTGTACAAATATCAGGCAAATGAACTTTTTAATCATATAGTTGTTATGCATATGTTTTAACTCTAAGCTGTATAAACATGACTGCTATTTGGATTTAATGATAGTGTGTATTTGAGCAATGATGGACGTTTGTGGTCTAAGGGTTTGTGTATATTTATTAAGTAGCTTCTGTTGTACAAAAACAATATAAAAATTAAGGATAAGGCGGTGGTCTTGAAATTGTTGTGATTTGGAGGAGTGATCAGTGATCCCTTAACATCAAATGTTTTGTTGCAAATACTCAACAGGGTCACAAGTAGTATAAAAACATTGTATTACAGTCAAAGATATGAGAGGAATTAAACATAATGCAGGAAGCAATTATTTTCTGCTGTCATATTATATTTGTATTATATATTACTTATATTATTGTGTTATATTGTGTCAATAGATAATCTAAGAAAATCACAACTTTTTATGTTGTTGTCTTATTAGAATGTACATTTTGCACTGACTGAGTTTTTATGACTTTTAACTCTGTAGTTGTTCCATAATAAAATAAAGGCAGGGAAACGTGTCTAACACCTGTGCTATCTGTGTAATACAACATGAAAGTAACAGTTATGTTTAAGTGCAACATGGTGTCTACATTTATCAAGGTTGTGTTTCTGTGCCTACAGAAGACGATGCC
>JAVLVB010000161.1:994827-1049380 GCA_032876305.1 Orestias chungarensis | reverse complement strand
ATATATATATATATATATATATATATATATATATATATATATATATATATATATATATATATATACACAGGGGTTGGACAATGAAAATGAAACACCTGTATTTTAGTATGGGAGGTTTCATGGGTAATTGAACCAGCCTGGTGGCCAATCTTGATTATTTGCACATTGCACCAGTAAGAGCAGAATGCAAAAGTCCAATTAGCAGGGTAAGAGCACAGTTTTGCTCAAAATATTGCAATGCAAACAACATAATGGGTGACATACCAATGTTCAAATGAGGACAAATTGTTGGTTCACGTCTTGCTGGCGCATCTGTGACCAAGACAGCAAGTCTTTCTGTTGTATCAAGAGCCACGGTATCCAGGGTAATGTCAGCATACCACCAAGAAGGACAAACCACATCCAACGAGATTAACTGTGAACGCAAGAGGAAGCTGTCTGAAAGGGATGTTCGGTTGCTAACCCAGATTGTATCCAAAAAATATAAAACTACAGCTGCCCAAATCTCGGCAGAATTAAATGTTCACCTCAACTCTCCTGTTTCTAGCAAAACTGTCCTTCGGAAGCTCCACGGGGTCAATATTTAGGGATAATACAGCCGAACCTTTGGTTCGGGGAAATGCCAAACATGGCTTTCAATGGAATGAAAGATAGGTTTAATGAAAATGAAAGTGAAGTTAAACATCTCCTATGGCCTGCACAGTCACCAGATCCCAACATTATTGAGCCACTATGGGGTGTTTTGGAGGAGCGAGTCAGGAACTGTTTTGTTCAACCAGCATCACGTTGTGACCTGGCCACTATCCTGCAAGAAGAATGGCTTATGTAAATGTCATTCCCAAGACGAATTGACACTGTATCGACAGCAAAAGGAGGCACTACACGCTACTAATAAATTATTGTGGTCTAAAGCCAGGTTTTTCCAGTTTCATTGTCCAACCCCTGTATATATATATATATATATATATATATATATATATATATATATATATATATATATACACACAGTAGCCATTTCTGTCAACGATTTGTATTAATTTGTAAAATTTCTGCAGCCCCATTTATAAAATTGCAATATTTCTTAGTTTTAACAAAAAAATATCTGTTTCACTGTATTTAAGATTATCAGCATCTGACAGAAAATGATTTCATCAGTTGCCTTTTGTTCACATAGCCACCACATGATGGCAGCATGTACAACAACATCACCCTTTTTCCACAGAAGCCAGTCATAATCATATAGGAACCCAGTTTTTTAATCAAAAGGACTCTAATATTGCTATTTTTAAAAACGTGAAATGTGAGAAATGGGATGGACTTAAGGACTCAATGCTCTATTTGCTTAAAGTACTCTAAGCCGGCTTTTAATATACTCTTAAACCACCAAAGTTATCAAAGGATAGAAACAAGAAGAAGAGTGTTTAGATATGTGGGTCAGAGATCAGTCCAGAAAATTCCCTCCTTAAAAGGCTTAACAAACCATTCACCAAACCCCTGCCCCTCCCTTCCTAAAACCCTAAAATAAGATCAAAGTGACACCAAAGAAGCAGGTCCAACAGAACCGTTCACAATGACTTTTTCCTCCTTATTTCCTGTTTTTATTTTCCATCAAAATCCTAAACGAGTGGCCTCTTTAGTTTTCAATAAGCCACGGTCGAGATCTGATTGTGGGCGCCTCACACGGAGGAAATGAGCAGATATAGGAACAATACTGCAACGTAGCAGAGACACTGATGTGACAAGGCTTTCATATGTAAAATGAAAAAGGCATCCATACAAATGTGACTTAATACTTCACAGGAATCTTGATTATCTTTGCGTGCTTTTTCTCATCGGAGAAAAAAAATGCGCATTTCAAAAACACTTCTTCCTGCTACAGCACTCAAGTGTAGAAAATTGTTTGTGCATTCATTTGAAGGAATTGGCTATTTATCTTTTCTGGACCCAACCAATTTCCTAATGCACTCCTAGAACCCAATTAACAGTAAAGAAAACTTTCACTTCAGGGCTGTGATAAAACAAAACAAGGCAAAACTTGGCCGTTAAAGCTGCAACATTTACCATAGAAAAAAACCTTTTTTTACTTTGTGACTTTACCCTAAATCTATGAAAAAAATGCAGCTCATTTGACTTTTTTAACTGGGTTTATGCTATTAGCAAAAATACAGCGTTCCTTGTCAAATCAAGCAATCTGAGTAAGGATTGTTTAGCAGCAAATAGTTCATAAGACTCTTTGCAGTAATTTCAAGATTTTCCATGAACTTGAAATGGATACATTTTGCTTTGTTACTATATTCCATCCTGCCTCAACAAGTTTGGAACAAGAGTCAAAGTTAGCTGAAGTTGCATTTCTCCAAAGGATTTGCAAATTTAGGTCCAATGCTTTGGAATGTTTTAGGCTTTAATATACAGTTTTATTCATAAAAGACCTGTTTTTGGAATCTGGAAACAACTTTGGACCCTCATCTACTACAGGCTCAGTAGTATCCAGGCTCAATTCTGGGATCTTTGATTTGTCCCTAACCCTACACTATACTGGGGGTCCAGATTATAAGGAATGAATGGACTGATGATGAGTAGATGCATCGATGTACACACAAGTGGACCAACAGAAAGAAGGAAGAATTGACAGATAGATGGACAGATGGTTGGATGGAGAGTTGAATGAATGAACAGATTTGCCAATAGATGGCAGACCCGTATGCAAGGACAGATAGATAAATAAAGGAAGGGACAAAGAATTGGATGGACAAATGGCTTGATGTGCGGACCAATAGATGATAAATGAATAAATTATTGTAGTGATGGATAGAAAAACTGAGGATGGACAAACATCAGCTTTGATATTAACGGCAGTGTCATTTCCTGTTTATGAAAGCATGTGGGAAATGCAGAAATATATTACATAAAGACGAAAAAACTAATACATAACTAATTTTGGGTATAATCTACTGTTTTATGATCGAACAAACATTAGGGTTTCAACATGTTATTCATATTTTGTTTAGCTAAGTGGACAAAAGTGGACAAGAGTTTTATAAAGTATCTGCTGAAGAAAAAAAATGCAGGTGTGTTTCTGAAGAGGTGACACACCCCTAAACTATTATTGGCTGACACATTCCTCACCCCCCCCCCCTTGTACTGGGTTGTGCTGCTATAGGCGGCTGCTGGACTGCCAGATTATTTTCAGTCCCTCATGTGGCGTCATGGCTCTTCCCTGGGTTTTTATTGTGGTTCAGAGCAGTAGGAAGGAGCAGGATATCATTCCCATTGTTTTGAACAGATACACATTATGCTCTGTATTTCTGAATGCTAACACAATCACCTTCTCAGTGCCTTGAAAATGAACTACAAAAACATTTTCTCACATCAGAACGGCACACTTCAATGTGTTGTTCTCCAACCAGGATGCATGTAGAACATAAAAACTACAATTATGTTATAGATTAAACACTGTATCCAGATATAGACATTCTAATTAATAAGGTCTGAATCTAAACCGGTGGCTCTGAATTCTCAGGATGCATGTTTCAGGTTTTTTTTCCCCTAGACTACACACAGCTGCAGCAGGTGGATACCAGGCTTCTGCAGCCCCAAATGACATGCTCAAGAGGCAACACAATCATTAATCAGGTGTTCTGGAGGAGAGAAATCTGAAATATGTTCCACAGTGGATCTTGGAGACCAGAATTGGATAATACCAACTATAGCTCAAGCCTCTGAGGCCTCCAATATACCATTTTCCAAGATTGCCCTGGATTTAGCTCCATCCATCCCCCATCAACTCTGCCCAACATTTCCTGCTAAAAACAAAACAAACAAAAAACCCTATTGTTTACTTGGTGCTTTCCTTCTGGCTGCCTCTAGAATAGAAGCTATTTATGTTCATATGATAGACTAAAAGAGGCTACTTGAGATGTTTGGGATAAGGTTTATAACCTAACCGTGCTTTAAACCTCTTTAAAACCTTTTTGCTATGATTGGTCCCCTGCTTTAATTAGGCTACCTCCGAAGATGCACTGGGATTTATTAGGTTACGCAGCCACACTTTAGATCTTTGATTATAAAAATGTTTGAACACCACACTTACAGCGCATCTGGAAAGTTTTCACAGAGCTTTACTTTTCCACATTTTGTTATGTTACAGCCTTATTCCAAATTTTATTTAATTAATCTCTTCCCTCAAAATTCGACACAAAATAATCCCATTATGACTATGTGAAAAGTTTTGAAAATTTATTTAAAAAAAAAACAAAAAAACAAAAAAATCACATTTACATAAGTATTCGCAGCCTTTGCTGAATACCTTCTAAATCCACCTTTGGCAGCAATTAAAGCCTAAAATAAGCTTGACACGCCCATTTTAGGCTGTAAGGCCCATTCTTCTTTGCAGTATCTCTGAAGCTCCATCAGGTTGAATGGGATAAGTCTGTGCAGAGTCATTATTAGATCTCTCCAGAGATGTTCAATCGGATTCCAGTCTTAGCTCTGGCTGGGCTACTGCAGGACATTCACATAGTGGTCCTGAAGCCACTTCTTTGCTATCTTGGCTGTGTGCTTCAAGTCGTTGTCCTGCTGAAAAATGAACCGTCACCCCAGTCTGAGGTCTAGAGGGCTTTGAAGCACGTTTTCGTACAGCAGTTCCTGTTGCTGAAAAACATCCCCATAGCATAATGCTGTCACCACCATGCTTGACTTTAGGGATGGAACTGGCCTCGTGACGAGCAGTGCCTAGTTTCCTCCAAACATGACGTCTGCCATTCACACTAAAGAGTTAAATCTCTGTCTTACCCGACCAAAGAATTTTCTTATGGTCTGAAAGTCCTTCAGGTGGCTTTTGGCAAACTCCAGATAGGCTGCCATGTGCGTTTTACTAAGGAGTGGCTTTCATCTGGCCACTCTGTCATACAGGCCTGGTTGGTGGATTGGCACAGAGATGATTGTCCACGTAGAAGGTACACCTCTCTACACGGAGGAACACTGTAGCTCTGAGAGAGACCATCAGGTTCTTGGTCACCCCCCTGATCACTCAATTTAGATGGCCGGCCAGCTCTAGGAAGAGTCCTGGTGTTTCCAAACTTCTTCCATTTGCAAATGAGTGAGGCCACTGTGCTCATTGAGATCTTAAAAGCAGCAGAAATTTTTCTGAATCTTTCCCCAGATTTGTGCTTCGAGACAATTTTGTCTCTGACATCTACAGAAAACTCCTTTGACTTCATGTTTCAACTTCATCAACTGTGGTACCTTATATAGACAGGTGCGTGCCTTTCCAACTCATGTCCAATCGACTGAATTTACCACGGGTGGACTCAATTTAAGCCGTAGAAACATTTCAAGGATGATCAGCGGTAACAGGATGCACCAGAGCTCAATTTTCTGCTTGTCCGGCTGTGAATACTTGCGTAAATGTGATTTCTTAATTTTTTAATTCTTTATACATTTTCACATGGTCATAATGGCGTATTTTGTGTAGAATTTTGAGGAGATTAATTTAACATAATTTGGAATAAGGCTGTAACGTTACAAAATGTGGAAAAATTGAAGCGTTGTGAATACTTTCTGGACGCCCTGCACTTTTCATTCTTTACTTTCTGTAGGTCTATCAAATAGATCAGAATAAAATCCACGATTCTATGTTGTAGTTTGTGTTAAGCTCACCGCAAAACTGTACCTTAAAGCATTATTTAGGGTGTTGTGGTTGGAAAAACAGATCTCGTTTGATGAGAACATTGCAAGAAGAAACGTCATGAGGGCATTAACTTCTAAGCATGCATAATTGATACAGACATTATACTTTAAATACAAGTGCTACATTTTAGAATCCTGCTCTTTCAGAACACATATAGATGAAGTATATTTTAAATTTGGACTAAACACACTCACAAATACTGGAAATATGCTGCTTTTTCTGCTCATTTGTTAGAGTGTTTTAAGGAGGAAATACAAAGCCAGATGATGAGACAACATTAAGTAAATTTTTTTAATTTTGTTTTCTAACTGCAGATTCAAAGTATACAACTCAACATCATGATTGATTTTTATTATGAGACCATTAAATAAAAATACAATACAAAAAAACCCACTTCAATCAACAATCTACCATTAGTAGGACTTGAAAAAAGATATCTTTAATAAGCTTTTTTTCTATCAAAAGGCACAACACTGACTTTATTGACAGCATGGAGAAGAGAACCTGAAGCATTAAATCTTTTAATTTTCTGTTTTATTTATTTTTTTCCATCAGAGAACACTGAAATGTTACAAAGATGTGTCTGAATCTACATGGAGAGAAACAAAACAGGAAAAAACAACCTCTATATCAACAGACGGTGGCTATAGATTGGTGCCACGGTTTAAACAGGAAAACGTACTGCCGAGGGAAACAAAACAAAAAAACCAACAAGTAAAAAAAAAAAATCTAATAAAACAAAAAATAGCACGTTGTCGCCAGAAAAGACAAAGGACCTTCGCAAAGCTCTAATGCAAAATTTCAAAAACCATTTTTTTTCCCCCCGTTTTATTTTTTGTACAAGTGACAACAATACGAGAACAATGACAACAACAAAGAAAAAAACCCAACTGAAAATAAAAAATAATTGGGCACCTTCTAAGATTAGGCTAAGATTAGGTGCTGAGGTAGACAAAACTAAAACAATTCAAATCATAATAGAAACACTATTTTCTTAATACAGAGCAACTCGACTGGCACTTGTGCTGCAACAACAATGGAGGAGAGAAGTAGCACAGACAAAGCCCAGAAAAGATGTGGATGGGGGGGTGGGGGGGGCTTTATGATACAAAAACCCCCCAAAAGAAAACAGCTTCGTCACGCTTGGTCTGATGGGGCAATTGGTCCTCAGTGCTAATATAAAAACATACAATGTCTTGGTGCTTTGTTACTCAACAGTTTAGTCTAGACCTCGATGGCACATGCACAGCAACACTGCATGAAAATGGCTACTTTGTTCTAGAAAAACACCACACCAAAAACACAGAGTGCCAGCTTCCAGGGATGCCATGATTCCTCTCGGACCAAATTTTACATCCCCGACTGATAAATGCAATTTTGTTTTTTGTTTTTTTAAACTAGGGGATAAAAAGTAAAAATTAATTTAATAAACAGAAACCAAGCAGAAGGGAAACACCCTCCTGCCAACCTGCACAAATTAAGGTTTTACTCATTTTCTTGTAAAAATCCTCAACAGTAAACCTGTTGGTAGACAAAAAAAATAAATCCCTGTATGAATTGTAAACGTTTTTTTTTTTTCTTTATCTGGCTGATGAGAAAATGCTTCCGGATGCCAATAGCAGAGTAGAGCTCAAGGAAGTAAATCCAGAGGGGTTTATTGGACTAATTTGCTCAAAAAAAAACCACAAGTCATATTTTGAGCTTCATGACATCCCGAGGGTGCTGGAGACAACATTTCTTTTTTTCTTCTTGAAATACAGAAGATACAGATGGATTATTTTTGTTGAACAATTTCCATTTTTAGGCACAAAGATATTACATAAAACACCCGAGGAACACTGAGGGAAGAACTATATTGATGCCAATGTATATGTATATATTTATATATATATATCTTGTTTTTTTTCCCCCCCAACAGAAAAAAAGTGGCATAGAATATCTTTTTATTTTGTATCTGATTAGTGCATTTTCCCCACTAACACACACACACACACACACACACACACACACACACACACACACACACACACACACACACACACACACACACACACACACACACACACACACACACACACACACACACACACACACACACACACACACACACACACACACACACACACACACACTTTTTCAACAAGTAGAAAACATTCAGAGGACGATGAGAAGTATAATGTGGCTGAAAAGTTTTGCATTGTGGCGTTCAGAGTGAACCGTGACTGGGTTTTTATTCATTATTAGTGGGTGGATATCATCTGAAGGCCCGCCCCCCCGCCTTGTCCACCCCTGGCCCTCAGCTCACAGTGTTTGAGAATAAAATGGCAAGACACCACGGGACATGCCATCCCTTATTCTTTTTTTTTTTTTTTTCAAGTACAAAGAAATAAGCAAAAAAAAAAAAAATGTCGACAGTCAAGTTTGACAAACAACTGAATCACGAGTACTAATTGGTCGGTTGGGCAGCGCCCCCCTGTCTGTCGTTTTTGTTAAACCCCCACCCTCCTCTTCTTATATCGTCCTGTTTCTTAATTTTTAATGGTCGTCACTTTTTCACACATTCTGTAAAACTGGTGGTTAGATTTAGTCCTTCAACAACAATGAAACTGGTATCCAGAAAGCAACACTTATTACAACATGTTTACACATAAATCTTTTTTTCTTTTGTTTTTGTCCAACAATATCAAAGAGGAGCAGGCAGAAATGATTCACACCCAGAAAAAGGGGAAGAAAAAAATAAACGCTTAAAAAAGAAATACAAATATTTGTGCCCTGCATTAACCCTCCACAAAAATGGAAAAAATGGCTGACAATGAAATACAAAAATATCACCATTTTTTTAATATATATATCAAATTGCCTCAGTTGGCTCTTGTTCAGAAAGACACACGCTTGGTTCTCTCGAAGGGAGAAGCACTATTTTTAAACTTCTTGTTTGTGGTTTTTCATTTCTTTTCTTTTTTTATTATGTCTTGCACGTCCAAATTGTCCAACGCGCTCTGCATCCAATACGACTTGCCCTGTGCGCTGCAGCGTCATCAACCAACATCCTGTTCACTTTGTATTAGTTTTTTTTTCACATTAAAAAACTACAACTCTATTCACATATGTTCAAGTTTAAATTCTTGTTTTTAAACGCTCTCAAAAAGCAACAGAACGTATCCGTCTTACTCGTCACTTTAAGGCTTCAAAATAGCTTTTTTTTCTCCCCCCACTCTGCTGTTCTGTTATTGGAAGTGCTGGGGGAGAATGTAAGAGAAGAATAAACATCCACTCGAATGACTTTTGTCATCCTGTCCACCTCCGCTTTACCCTTTTATGGAGACTTTTCTTAAAAACACAGAATCATAAATCAACTTTCAAAAAAAACATGAGATGAAGTAGCTTTGACAAATAATGCAAAACACAAACACACAAAAGAACGCGGCTTTTCTGCTCTTTTTTGCCCCCCCCCAAAAAACAAACAAACATGAAAACAACTCAAGAGGTAGCTTTAATAATAAATGAGCGAACCATCCGACTCCTCGCCAAACATACTTAATAATACCAAGTTTGGTAACACGGAAAACTCAAAGAAAAAGAAAAATGAATCTCTTTTCTGTGGCACTTAATTTCTCTTCAAACGCGAGCCACTTCATCATACACTTTCCGTGACGCATCCCACAACGCGAAGCGACCGCAACAAAAATGTACATGTGAAACACAAGGAAAATTATAAAAATACGCAAGGAACATGAGGTCACACGAAATAAAAACAAACAAAAACCAAAAAGAGAGAGGTAATTCAAGTACGATGTGTTGAGCTCAAACTCAAGGTCAATAAAAAGAAAGAGACGAGAGGGACAAAGCGCACAGACGGAACCACAGAAAGAGCTCATTTACTCTGTCTCCCTTAACTGCCTGGCTGTGTCGCATCCAATCAGTGACCGCCTGCCTTTCGGATATGTAATTCAAAAAAGAAAATGTCATGAAAATCCCATGTGTGACACAAGTTAAACAGAAACTTGGACAGGCCTACCTTCACTTTTCCAACGTAGAGTGCACATCATTACAAAAAGTAAAAAAGGCTTTCCTTTTTTTTTTTCATGACTTCCAGGCAGGAAAAAGCAGGAAAACAATATCTCAAGGTGGGAACTATAAGTAATCTGACGTAGAAGCATCAACCTGCATTTTTATAAAGCCTCATACGCCCTACGTTTCCAGACGTTCACATTCAGGGCTTTTTGCCATTTACAGTCCTTAAAACTGACAAATACTGGGTGTTGTGCAGCTAAGGCCTCCTCAGCACTTCTTCCACATTCACTAAGAACAGTCAAAGACAAAGGTTTCTCGAGACAACAACGTTTCGCCGCTTGTGATTCATTTTCATCTGCTGTGTCGTGTTGACAGACCTACAGCGGCCAAAGTGTTACCGCTGCGAGTCAGTTTATGTTGGGTATTGTTAGTGTGAGATACTGCGTTAGATAAATGCGCATCAGTAAAAGCACTCCAGTTTATCTATTGCTGAATATGGCTGGGTTTTATTGTGCGACATTATGATAGCAAGTTATATCTTCTTGAAGGGTCTATACACTTTTTCTGACATCAAACAGAGACTGTTGTCGTAGTTTGCTTTACCTGTGCTATCAAGCTTTGATACTATGATGCAGAGCTGAAAAAAATAATAACAAATGACATAAAAGTGACGCCTGTTGGTCTCAAGTGGCCAGTGGTGAAGCGAGCGTCTCTGACCCAGGAAGATCGCTGAAGAAACTGGAGAGACACTCCGGGGGAGCAACAGCGCTGGTTCTTCTCTGCTTATAACCAAGCGGGTGCATGTTTTGCAGCATTTTAATACTCCCGTTAGTCCAGTTCAAATGTTTTGTTTACTGCATATGCCTGCAGGCTCTGGTAATGATTCTCAGGGGCTATCTCAGAGCCGCCGTCTGAACCTCTGGTGGGATTCAGGAATGGACAGATAAACTTGACCATTTTGAACATTGAAAAGGAAAGAGAAACAACACGACAACATAGCAGAATGTTGGTTAAAATGCTTTCAAAATCAGGGCATGTATTCCTAGATTTGGAAAGCTTCACCACAAAAAGCTATGTGAATGATATCGCACCAAAAATAAAAAGAAAAGAAAAGAAAATACAACTTTAAAACTGAGGGAAGCATGTGCAGGTCAGAGAGCCCTTGAGAATCTGTTTTGCCACCAATGTGGCAGCAGCATCCAAGGTGTCACTTCTTTGCAGCCTACCTGCTTTGTGGCGCTGCACGAAATGACCTAAAACAATAACACAGTTGTAGATGTAGTGAACGACCCGGTGAATCCGAACAACAGTGGAGAACACCTCTCCATGTCCAAGTCTTGTAGCCCCGCCGTCCCTGCCCCCTATACACAGATCCTCCTTGTTGCCTTTGCATGAGCCAAAACAAAACAAAACACACTTTTTTTGTTTTTCAAGCATCTTCACGTTGACATTCCCCAATCTTCAAGACCTCCTACCTGCTCCATTACATTCCTCTTACCTCTCTACTCCCATTTCCACCCTCCTTATTCACTTCACTCCAATCCCATCTCAGACGTAGCAGAGGTACAGATATGTCTTCTCTATGCGCCAGTCTGGTGGGACATCTTCAGGCTTGTGACCTTTCATGTGCTTCTGCATGGCTGACAGGCTGGGGCAGTACTCCAGGCAGATGGTGCATTGGTAGGGCGAGGCGCCATTGTGGGTGCGCAGGTGCTTGATCATGGCCGAGTAGTCCCTGGATCGTTGGTGGCACAGCTTGCACTCGAATGGCTTCTCACCTAAAGATGACGGGAAGATGGCGGAAGACAAAGTATATGTTAATTATGATGTATTTATGTTGTAATTTTAGACCCCGCTACAAACCGATGCTAAAGTGAAAAGGTTTTATTGCTTTACAAGCAAGGATACTCAAAACTTCCCTCATCCATGTGAATGTATGAATAGATTTTGTTTTTATTTTGATGAAACAAAATGTCAAAGAAATCTGGTTTAAGTTCAAGTGAATGAATCTCTTTTGCTTGTGTTTGTGCTCCGTATGAGCAGCATGCAAGTATAGCAAGTCTTTTTAACATTGTACTAAAAAAAGAAATGCACTCATCTTTAAATTTTGGAAAATCTATCTGAAAGGAGAATGTAGGAAAAATGTATTATCATTATTTACTACGGTCATTAAAGATTCGAAGAGTATCCAAAGCCAATACACACTTTTAGGGTCCTTGCTGCATTTTAAAACACCTTGTCAAAGTCAAGGCAGCTGTGTCCAGAAAAAAAGTTGCACAATATATCAACAGTAAAAGTGGGATCAGCCAATTTATTATTGACATATCAGGATCAGTCTCATAAGTAAAATCAGGCTGATAACTTGATAACAGATGATTATTTCGATGTTGTCACAGTTTGCACTTTGGTAGGGGTTGAAGAGAAGTCAGTGGTGATGTAAATTTTTGTGGGAGGGTGGAGAATTATGTCGGATTTAGGTAAAAATTTGTTTTTGGTGATAACAGAAATCTTATTTATATGGGATATTTTTCACATCTTTTCACATTCCTACACAAACACTGAGCTGGAATTTTAGGATTTTAGCATCACAAAGATTTCTGTATATCATATATGTGATATTTCCCTTTCTGTCTTTGGTATGTTTTAATGGAAGTTTTTTTTAACTGTACAAAAGAAAATCACCGTCCAAAATCTACTAAGTTTAATACTTATTCTTTTATGCTACATACATCAAGTTATGTTAGCAAATCAGCGTGAAACCATACAACAGTACTCTTTAAATATATAATTGACTGCGCAAAAGACAACGTATTTACCATGAATATAATGAACAACCATGATGTCAAATCAAAATAATCGTTCTATGAAATCATTTATGATATATCATACCCGGCTTCAGCCGCTTTAAATTCCTCGGGGCGTTATAAATCACCACAATGCCGTTCTCTTGCTGTTGGGGCTATTATGTTTAACAGCCACATTTCAATTTGGCAGCAGCGATCGTCCTGAAGGTGCTAAGGATTTGAGTAATGGCAGGGAATAATCCGCCGTCGCTTGAGCCGGCAGACTCAAATTAGACATGTAAATGCTGACCTTTACCAATGGCATTTGAAATAAGCTGTCGGAAGTGATCTGGCCTGGCGCTTGCTGACACCTTTTAGCATTGGCCCGCCACGTGTGTGCGGCGACAAACAAGTGCGTCCTCGCCTCTGTCGCTTGGTCGGTCGGTCCCGAAGAATCCACGGTTAACCCCGACCTCAGCCAGGTACGGATAATAGTGTCACATAGCCAATAAGTATAAACACAATAGGGCAAATCTATTTAGTTTGACTGTGAACACATGCGGGGTGTTGATATTGATAACAAGACTGTAAACACAGTCCCCCACCCAGATAATCAGCTAATAACGAATTGCAAATGGGGCCTTGGTATTGATCAGTCATTGGCATTTAGGATGTGTGGAGAGGCATGGGGTGGGTGGGGGTTAGGTTGCCAATGTCGATGATTCATCAAGCAGCTTGCTTTTGTGTGAGGTGGCCTTTGACTGTGAGCTTGTCACTCGCTCTTGTTATCTGCTGTTGCTCTCTGGCTTAACGCAAAGCCCCCCCCTCTCTCATACAAAAGGGGAAAGGGTGGACGGAGAGGAGCCAATTATTGGACAGGCTGCCTTGATAGTGTGGCTTAACAGCTGGTTTATTGAATGGGAGATGGGAGGGTGCTGCTGCGAGCCAGTGTGTGTGTGTGTGTGTGTGTTTGAGGGGAAAAAAGATGGCAGAGAGAGCATAAACCCTTGGCCGTGTGCCACCCTGGTGAGCACTTGCGGTAGACTATACTCACTCAATCGAGTTTGCAGCATGCACTCATTCTCCAGGGCACCTAGCCTATCACTGTGGCAACGTCTTTATGGGACACTAAATATACTGAGATCAATACAAAGTGTTCTGAGACATTCATCCACTGTATCACAGTAATACCGATATTCATCTGGTCTTCTCTGGGTCTTGAATCTCTGATATCCTTAAGTCTTTCAACAGCTGACAAATTTTATATCACTGGGCCAATTAATACTTCAAAACAGTAACTGACATTTGTCTTAAAAACTAAATTTAAATCCTGGTATAAAGACGGTCCGTGCATACAAAACACATTTTTTTTTCATTATGACTTTGGGATTATATTTACATATTCACATATTACATATTGGGTATTTATCTTTTAACTTATTCAAACTACAAAACAAATATAAATAGCCTAATAAACACTTGCTGATATCAAATGTAACCAGGGTTGATATAAAAAACTGATCATCCCTTCTGGAAAATGGTTACATTAAACTTGATTGACCACCAAAGCTTTGTTCCATTTCATTTGCTTCAGTCATGTCAGCCTGACCTGCAGCAGAATCAAATCCTCAAAATACAACTTCTCTAGCAACACATAGACGGCAGAAATACCTCAAAAGAATCACATCATTCATTAATCTAAAGAACTTCAACAACAGTAACAGGCCCTTACATATATTGGCCTGGAAAAGGGTTACAAAGCCATTTTTAAGGCTTTGGGATCCCAGGGAACCACAGAACCGCTATCCAGAAACAGAGTAAACATGGAATAGTGGTTAACCTTCATAGGGGTGTCTGGCTTACCAGAATTACACCCACACCTAGAACTGCTGCTGATCTAAAAGAATACAAAGACCTGTGCAGAGAGTCAAGTATGGAGGTGGTAGTGTGACTCTCTTCAGCTGCTTTGCTATGAAAGACATAAGGAACTTGATGTAACTGAAGTAATCATCACATCTGCTTTACAACAGAAAATGTATCTTTCAGTTTCTGACGCCCTCATACAGGACCATGCTCTGAACTTGATTGATTGACATTAAGGTGAGCCCCATATTATGTATTTTATGCATTTAAAAAGCAAAAGAACACATTCTCCAATTATTTATTGTATGTTTAAGGTGTCAATGATTTGATGATGTAAAAAAATTGCTATGACTATCTATAACTTTTCATTATCGTTATATATGTGTGGGAGCCGTACTGGATTAGTCAAGTGATAATCCCTTTAAAGTTTAAATCCAATTTCAAAGACTTTCCAGTTGATTTAGAAAACTGAAACAAAGAAATTAAATTAAAGAACCAGAGACCTTTATCTATTTTGAGGTGTTAACTAGAAGTTAGTGAGCTAATTGACCAAACCAAGCCCTCCTTGTTAGAGTTGCCGTTTTACATTCCGACTTATTTTGGTCGCAGTACCTGTGTGCACACGGTAGTGGGTTTCCAGCTGGTGCTTGAGGCTGAACTTCTTCCCACAGCCGTTACATTCATAGGGCTTCTCCCCGGTGTGGATGCGCTTGTGGCCCTTCAATATACTCTCGTCTCGGAAGCAGCTCCCGCAGAACTCGCACTCGAATGGGTGGTCCCCTGCTGTGATGCACATACAAAAAAACCTGTTTACTTAGAGAAAAAACAGTATAAAGTTACAAAAAGAAAACTTTCTGGCTTTAATAAAGCCTAGATCTATTAATAAACATACCAAAAGCATGAAATAAAGCTTATAGATCTAAAACGGAGCTTCGTTATGTATGTACAAACAACAGGCTGGGTTTAATGAAAGTCCATTTCAGTAACAGCAGACAAATACCATCTTTATGGTTATGGTTGGTTTACAGCTGTCTAATTGTAGCCCATCAAGGCTTTTCAAGAGTCCTCCAATGTATTCTAGACTATACAGAAGAACTGTTTTCAATAAGCTTATAGACAACAACGCGGATGAATGTGATAATTCAAAAGGGGCTAGTTTTTCATCTGGCATTTTATCTTCTTTGAGTTATTGTGCTCCTAATTCTTTTTCTCCTTCGTCTTTGTGCTCAAAATGCTTAAGAAGCTTGATTAGTCTTTTTCTGTTGTGTGGATGTAGTTAATGATTTTGAATTCTGGGTTTTTTCTTTTGAAAAATCTTTAAAATATACAAGACCTATTTCAGTAACCGTGCTGCCTGAGCTTGTAGAGTATGTATGTCTTAAATGAAGATAACAAGGCATTGCATTTGACTCTTCATGCTGCCACAACACACGTCCCTATTGTGTAACCCTAATGGATCTTCACATATCAATGTTTGAAGATATTATGATTTGCATGGAGTCTCTCCACAGCAGCTCAAAGACTAATTGTATTCCCGCTTTTGATGCAAACCTGTTACCTGCATCATTTACTCCCTTACATGTTATCCTCTCCACCTGAGTGATACTGCAGATATTTATTAATGTATTTTGCTCCACCGCTACAGGTTTAAGTCACCATCAATGACCTATGCCTTTCATTATCTGCCTGTCCAAGCAGCGACGTGCTGGAGAATAAATTGCATTTGTTGTTGTGTGGCTCCACCACTGCCATGCTGTTAGGACACAATTTCACTTCCATCCACATATTTTATTTACAATTCTGTGTAAGTACATACAGACTGTACGCCCATAGCTGGTTTATTTAAGGTCTGGTGAGAAAAGTCGGAGCAAAAGTGGAATGTAAAATGCACACCTCCTCGAGTCTGATCACATTATGGGAATGTTATACTTTTACGGTAGAAAACATTTTCTGATGCCTAAGGGATGATGTTGGATGCACTTCCATTAAAGGGAAGCGATGTGGATAGAGGGATGGGGAATAAAACCCAGACAGGGATAGAGCACGAGATGTGGGTGTGTATATGGCTTTGGCGGTGGGGGCTGGGTAAAAAAATCAATAAAAGTGACAGTCTTTATTTGTCTGCATGAAGTTATCAGTGGCTCCTGCTGTAAGACATTGTGCTCTTTCTAGCGTCTCATCCACAGCAGAGATCACAATCCATCACAAAGCTCGGTGGGCTTGGACGATGCAGCAAGAATAATAATTGAGTTCAGATTCACCTGCCTTTAATTAGGGGTCTCCTATCAGTCCAGCGAATGCAATGCTAATGCACAGAATAGACCTATGAGGGGTTATTTATGTTTAATGTCCCGTTACTGTGCAAATGTGTGGCGCTAGTTATAAAAAAGAAAATAAAATGCATTTTGTTGCTTAAACAAGGCTTCTTTCTGGAAATATATTATGAAACATAAACAGTATGTACTATCTAAGACTGTTCTACTGTTTAAAGCATGGGGGGCTATCAAGTCCAATATCAAGTACTTGAGAAGCAAGACTTTACAAACTAAAGACATCTCAGGTTTTGACACCTTTTGGGCATTGGATAATTAAAATTATTTTGCAAAAAAATAAAAAGATCAGTCACGTTTGTGTGAGCATAAGGTCAAGTCCATCAGGTGCCACTTTATGCCCAGACTAAGATCATTCAGAGGCAAGTCCAAAACTAGTCTTAAGTATTTTGGGCAAAGTCCAAGTCAAGTTTCAAGTGATCAAGCAGAAGTCTGAATGAAATCTCCAGTTTTTCTGGGGCAAGCTCACACATGCATGTTTGGACAATTACCTACAATTTATTGTAGTCATTTCCTGCATTACATAAATAAAATGTTCTCCTATCTTTCCTATTTGGATGAATAACATAGGCCTCCTTGTCTGGTCGGGTTAACAACCCAGGGAATAAAACAATTTTACGCAACCTATTTTTATTTTTGCTATTGCTAATAAATATTGTTTTTTCTATTTATTTATTTATTCAGATTATGCTACCTCAATACAAAAGGAATAATTTTGACACTTGGGCCTTGAACGTTTTACAATAACAGATCAAATAACACTGGGTGATATGTTGCTCCGGTCATCCTCCACTGTAACGTTTAGCGTTATGTAAATCAGACAGATTTCTACGAGCGTGTAACAGTACAGGCTTGGTGCTGCCAGGATCTTTTCTTCGCCGTTTCAAATAGAGAACATGTCTGATAACTGCCACCATCCTTTGCTTCACTTATCCTTCTCTCCGGTGTGACCGCATGGCAGCGGCGTTGGGGGGGTGGGACACCACAGATGAGGATCCAGCACAGTGAGGTGGAACCACACCATGCCGAGTTAACCCAAGGGTGCCCCCGAGCATCACCACCTGCGTCTCATGCACCCACCCCCCCCCTCCAATCACCTCTTTTGACACCCCAAAGGGCCGCCAAAGGTGCCCATGGGCACACGGAGTGTGTTCATTATATACGGTAAGAGGCTGTAAATTACTGGGTCGACGTTTCTGCCAAGACCAGAACTGGCTTCAGCCCGCTCTCTCGCTTTCTTTCTCCCCTCTGTCTGGCAGTGGCACTATCAAATACAGCTGCGAACACAAAACAACCCCGCCACAGCAGACAGCAAATTGGCTCGGAGTTAAAAAAAAACAACCAAAAAACCTTACAGACACACACACACACACACACACACACACACACACACACACACACACACACACACACACACACACACACACACACACACACACACACACACACACACACACAGTGCACAACAACAGAATAGTAATGAAGGCCTGATCTGTAAAGAGAGTGTCTGCCCTCTGTCTGTGTGTGTGTGTGTGTGTGTATGTGCAGCTTAGGGAAAGGGAAAAGCACAGCTGCCATGACTGCACTTCTACGAGCCAGCATTGTGTTTGTTCACAAGTGCTTGACTCTGTACTGTACTCGACACATGCTATAAAGATAAATAACAAAGAGGCAGCATGGTTGTAATAGTATGTGCAGGAGAGGTGATGAAACTACAGGTGAATACAGAGAAAAACAACACAGACTTAGTGAAGGAGAGGAAGCAAGATGGCGAGATTAAGTAGCTGAAATGAACACCATTAAACCTGTTTATTTTTTCTCTCTCTCCTGCACGTCCCTAAATGGTGATCCAGTGTCAGAGCTGGTAGCTGCAAGACTGCTTTCAGAAGATAAGGGCACAGACAGGTAAAATGAAGCAGACGTCCAAAGAAGTGCTTTCTGCTGTTTTCTGCTGTCAGCTGATACGACTGAATACTGATTCAACTAACAGCCGAGCTGCATCTAAAAAGCTTTCCCCTTCCAACACGAGCCGCCACTTTCTGTCCATTAAAATGAGTGTGGAACCCCGGGGTCTTGGTATTTACTGGGACTTCTTGTCAAAATGTATAAATTCACAGGAAATAGCCAGCGGGAAGCAGTGATTGGTTTGATGCTTTTGTGAACAAAAGTTTTGCCTAAAACAAAGACTTCATGCAAACGTCATCCACCCCACAACTGACACACTTTAATATGTAAATCAGATTAATGTCTCACTATATCAATAAACTTCATGGTCTGCTTTCAGATAATAGGAAAAGATAAAAAGTATTCATAATATAGATAGTATATAATATAATATATTAATTATTGTGTTTTTTTCTGCATTGCTCCTTTGCATTGAAACACTGGGACAACAATCTTCTATGAGATCAATAAAGTTATTGTTTTCTTATCCTACTTAAAATTGGAACACATGAACTACAGTCACTATTACAAAAAAAACAACGATTAAGAAAACAAAACATATTGACATAAAAGTCATTTTTTGCATGCAGTAACAATCACATTAAGATATTAATGCATTCCAGAGATTATAAGTCTTTGTAGATGCAATTGTTCAACAGATAATTAAGGGAAGGAGCTTTTAGACCTTAGAATAGGAAATAAAGCCTGGAACAGCAAAAATGCCTATATTTGTACATAAAGTTGACCTCCAGCTGTTTGCCGACCACTATTCATAGAGTTTTCTGTAGAATGTTGTTCCAAATGATTGGATTCTGTTGTGGAGCATATATCTAAAATATTCAGAGGAAAATACGGTTAAGAAGCTGAAATATTTAGTAGCTTCTGTGGTGAAGGCATCTAAAGATTCATGTGTACGGTCGTTATTCAGGAATTTTAAATAATATTATTAAAAAACTGATGACTAACAAGATTAAGTTAGTGCATGTCTCTCCTATTGACTGCCTAGTAAATAAAACCAGCTACCTATACTTTCAGTGGTCAGCTGGCCAACATTAAATTCAAAAGCTTTTCAGTTTTTAAAGTCATCAAGCGACACAAAGCTCTTTGTTTTCAGGTCTTATTTAGAGGTTAGATGAAGCATAGAGACATACATGTGAATCCTCACAAAGTCGAACATCACAGAAAACTTAGTATATATCTAAACATTTAAAAAAATACGGTATTATGGTTATTAAATATTTGTTGAAACCGTCATCTGACCTCACAGCACAATTTGAAATAGAAGATCTTAAAAAAAAAACAATCAATCTCCTCTGTCTTTTCTCTGTGGTCTTACTTGCATCTGCAAAAATACGCCCAACCAATCAGAGCCAAGAGAAGGTCCTAGTGTTGTAATTCTTTGAAGAGAAAAAACAAAAAACTGGAGCTTTAATTTTATAACCAAATTCAAAACTTAAACCCAAACATTTAATGTTTAATTTAACTTTCATTGTTCATGCACCTACATTTAATAGTTATGGATTCCAGCCGATGAAAAAAATGATGTAATTATAAAGACAGATCATAAAATTGTGTTTTCAAAAAATCTATTTTGAATCACAGAAAGACTGCTAATATAGACCTGACCGGAAGAACTCAGCGGGTATCTCACAAAGTTTCTTCACTGCAACAAGTGGATTTTAGTTGAAAGTACAGTGTAAGGAAACTACGAGAAGCCATGTCACCAGCTGGTATTGGTTCTTTCTGTTTTATCAAGTCCAAACTTAGCACACACATCTGGAAACATATTTTATAGCACTTCCATGCTTCTTCCAGCAGAAAAACCTTATGAAGACACTAATTCTGTTTTCCAGGAGTATTTAGTACCAAATATACCAAAGGTACAAGTTCCGGTTTTAATGACCTGGTGTCACTGTTATTATTGGCCAGCAATCTCACCACATAACTATGGAGTATTATCAAGATCTTTTTATTATGTGTAGGCGAATATTAAAACGAGCATTTGAACTTGATCACGCCTTGCAGAATTTATCACTTGTTGCACTGAATCACTGACGAGTATTATTTTAGGATAATATTTAAATTTCATGAGATGAATCTGTATGCTCTAATGCATAAATCTCCTAATTTCATGTCGTAATAAAAACTATTATCTTTAAAGCACTGTTAAAAAAAATCAGAATCAGCTGACACCACAGTATCTGAATCAATTGCATCTTAAGTTTTTGTAGCTTTTTCTTTTTTTTTACAGGACTAATCTTTTTAGTTTTGAATATCCCTAATCTCATAAGAAAGTAGCAGAACGTTAAATAGTAGCATAATCTAAAACGTTTTGTGACAGGAAGCTATATTTCATATTGTCTAATGCAAACATGCTGTTTTAATCAGTAGTTTTTGTGATGTAAACATCAAAGGGTGACAGTGAAGGAACACCAAACCTCAGGTTTTATTTAAAGGATAAATTATGACCCGCTTCTGGCACATGTGATGGCTGCGTCAGTTGCTGACTTTATAATCCCCCATGACAAGTGTTCACGGCAGGCTCATTGTGATTTAGCGCACGCCCACAGTGGGATGAGGTTCAAAGTGGCAAAAAGCTGCAGAGTCTCATCTCCAGCTTGCACGCCGAGCCGAGATGACATTTGCGTTGCCGGGGTGGGCATGCTGTATCAGAAAAACGCAGCTGATTCCTCGCCGGCGTCTGCGGTGGGAACAGATGTGTGCACCACTACTGTACAGGATGGCTCCAGCAGCCACCGCCAACCCTCCCCTTCTTCACCACCATCACGCACTAATGGCGTATTCGCCTGACTCGTGAATGGGGCAGACTGCTCTCATCTCGCTCCCTTTCGTTTCAAATATTTATCCGTGAGCCGGTGAGCTAAATTGGCTCTGACAGTTAGACTGTTATTTAAGGTCGCAGACAGCCGCTTGGGTGAGAGATGGAGAAAAAAGAGGGAAGAAAAGAGGGCCCTTTTCCTCGCTGCTGAAATGGGATTCATTTCCTTGTGTTCATATTCTGTCATGGCCGCATCCCACCCCCCTGCTCTGAATAGCCGCATCTGTCAAGCTACCTCTGCTCCCTTGAAAATATGTATTAGAATCCTGGTCTTGTCCTTGAGAGCCGACACTGAGTAAATTATAGTGGACTGATGGTAAGGGAGGAAAAATCTAAACAACCCCTGTAAATAATCTCCCCCTGAGTGCTGCAGAATCCAGCATCCTGGCTGACCTTAATTCATGCTGTTTATTCAGCCGAGCTAAATTATCAAAAATAAAAACATGCCTTTGTACTTTGTTTTGTTACTGTCGGCTGTATTCGAACAGGAGAATCCTTGTAGACCTCACACAAAAAGCTGAATCCAATTTAACTTTAAGCTGTCAGGTATTCTGTTACCCAGAGAGCAATCAGGTGGGAGAGGAACTGTGGGGGGGGGGGATCATTTCAATGAGGGAGTTGAAAAGCAAGGTTGGATTTTCACTATATAAACATAAGCACGTGCATTTCCTTTAATGCAATAATTTGGGACACTAATAGTTTTGTAAAACAGCCTCTACTTTGTAATTTAGCTATTATTACATGATAACTATTATAAATAAAGGTTTGTTTTATATTATATCTTTTAATAGTTGGGTTAGTTTTTATTCGTGGAATACTATTACAAAACAGCATTTATCCATGCATCCATTGTCTTCTCCTAACGTGCAATTTTTTTCGAGGTGACAACAGGTGAAGGAAGAAACTATGGGCATCCCTCCCTCATCTGCAATAACCTTTGTTTTCCTTGGGTCTATTTCCAAAAGGTGAAGAAGGAGCATCTGATCAGGTGTGTGAACCTTCTCACTCAATGGAGGAAAATGGTTTTAGCCACTCATATCCGGGATCTCATTCTTATCATTACCATAGCTGAGGTTGCAAATTACCCGTAAACATGAAGAAGACACAAACATACAGTACTTAAACTTGTCCGTTGAGACAGAGACTTAACCAAACCACAGACGGACGAGCCCAGCTCATCTTTGATGGAGAATAATTGGCCTAAACTTTGATGAGAGCTGTATACTTTTGATAACTCAGCGTTGTTGGAGGACTGCTTGAAAAACTATTAAGTAGAGGCAGGAGAAAGACTAAAACTTGTGAAACTGCAAGGCTGTCCATATTGTAAATGTAAAAGCTGCATTTTAGTTGCAAAACCACATGTTACCCACTTTGATGCACTCGCAGACAAGTTTAAAAAAGGTTATATAATTATAAGATTTGGCTGGTTTACAAGATCAACAACTATGCCTAAGTAATATCAGCAGCATTCAAGTGCAGCATTTCCAGGATCCCTGAATATAGTTGATCGGTGATACGATTTTGCACTTATGCCCTTTCAAATAAATGCTTTGTTATCAATAAGGAACAGTTTGCTAGTTTTATAAATGAATGTCTTTGTTTTTAAATGAATCTTTGACTTTACAAGTTTTAACAGCATTTTTTTTACTTTATGAAACAGCAATGATTCATCCAGGTACCAAAAAGAAAGTCTCTTTTGAATGGATCTGACCCCTGGTTGATAAGTCAAGATGAAAATATTTTTAAGAAATCTGAAAAATTTACACGCTTTTGTCTGCACTTTATTAATAAGATGCAATTTTTGTGTAAAATCTGGATGCACCTGGTACGTATAACTGGTTGGCATCACAAAGGATACGAATTAGACGATCGGAAACTCATCTGGTCCAATGCCCACCGAAGGACAACATTGGAAGACACAGATGCACATAAGCTACAAACTGAAAAAGATAGCTTTTACAAATTTAATACAGGCATTGTTTTTTTTTTGTTTTTTTTTCCTTTCGCTGCTAAGAAGGCACTGCAAATCTACTTGAAAGATTTGGGAGAGCCCGGATGGAAACAATAATGAGGTCCCTCCTTCACAATTCTGTTGTATTAATTATAAAGCATCTCTATAATTTAGGGATGTCAAGACAGATGAAAAGAAACCATCTTTCTTTACTCTAGCAAATGTAAAGCACAATATTCCTACATTCCAAAAACAATGAATCCACCATTTATAGCTGCTTGTCGTTGCCCCATATGCCAACAATTAAATAGAGAAGATGATGCACTTCTTGAATTGTTTTAATATTCCAAATCTTCACATTTATCATAAAGAATAAAACACAATTGAGATAAAGTCTTGAAGTAAGGCCTTTTGATATTTCAGACACTTAGGCTTGGATATTCACCGAAATTAGTGTGTGGGAGCATGTTAGATCAAAAAAGGAATGATAAAACTTTTAAAGCATGTTGCACACTACCAGCAGAGTGATGTATAGTTTGGGGAATAAAGCAGTAAACGGATGAAGTGCAAACAAAAAGCAAAAGCATGTAAAGGTGTCCAATTACCAGTGAACCTAGAAACTGAGCGCTTCCACTGACCTGTGTGTGAGCGCAGGTGACGTTTGAGTGCAGTATGGCTGGGGAAAGTACGGTTGCATTCGCTGCAGATGTAGCTGCGAACGCCGGCATGCACTTCCATGTGCTGCTGCAGTGCTGTCTGGGTCTGGAAACGCTTCCCGCAAAGAAGGCAAAAGATGGCCATGTCAGAGCCTGTGAAGAGTAAAAAAACAAACAGAAGAGGTCACAGGTTAATCAGAGTGGAAGCTGGATAATATGAGTTTTTATTGGTTTGTTGAACATCTGTCTGTCAATGTGTGTTTTGATTAAGGTGATAAAAAAGATGGAATGATGGTCCGAACTACAAGTTGAGTGTTTTGACTAAATCGGGAAAACGTTACATTGCAACTGGTCTGAATTTTAATAGGAATTTAAAATGGCCAACAGGAATTTGATACCATTTGTTTTCGCAAATCCGTAATTCCTGAATTGTTAGAGAAAATCCCAACATTCATTTTTATCTTCAGCACAACACGAAATATGTGACAGTAAAAATAACAAAAAATAAATAAGTGCCTGAATTAAAAATCACAAGAACCCTTTCCCCAGATGTTTCAACTGGTGGTTCATTTCAATAATTATTATTAAAGCCCTAAAACAAAGTATTTATGGCAATAGTATGCTAATGTTCGACAGCAGGTTTTTAAATTTTTTACAATGTGCCATTTATTTACCATTTTTTTATACGATTTAATACAGCCATGGAGTAGTGTTTGTATTCTGTACACTTGAGGCAAAAGTTGCAAATTTAAAGACATAACCTGGTGCATGTTTATGCAACAAAACATGCATAAACAAAGCGATGATGAAGTTACAGGTTTAGTCTGTAACGGTAATAGTTAACACAGCTAAATGGGTTATTTTTTTTTTACATCAGGTTGTCAGTTGAAAGCAGCAAAGCACCTTAGAAATAAGTGTGTATTTGCAAGTTTTTTTAAATTTATTTTACATGTGGGAAAATTAAGTTCTACCGCACCCAGAATTAAAAAAAACAAAAATCAAACATAAAAACAAACAAAACAAAAACAAAGCAACTGGGAGTACTCATAGGACATTTAGCCCTCTATATAGTGCATACCTTACATAGCTGATGAAGAAGAGAGTTTGAAGCAGCAGTGATGAACAAATCACACAAGCCGTTCATGTTCAGAGTGAATAATGTGACGGGATAAACAACAACACAGAGGGCTCTTACATTTTATATTTTACAAACCTTCCCTCATGGGCTTACATGCTGCTTACTGTATTTACAGCGATTAAGAGGAGCACAATCTTAATGTTTCAGGGTGGGTGCGCAGGCCGATACAGATCTCCTATGCAATACTTCAATCCAATCCCGACTCCAGCGAGCAGCGTGCATTTTTCTCCAGCAGAGATAAAGAGCACACAGTTGCAAGCACACAATCAGCCAAACATCAACAACAGAAAAAACCCAAACACACACCACGGGGTTGCGCCACAGCCTTCGAACACACGCTCCCTTCACACTTTTTTCAATTACTAGGCTAGGGAAAACTCTGGGGAAGGACTGAGTGTCTGGTGCTCAGTTTCCATTTCATCAGTCAATAACACATCTTTGGGGCAAAGCTGACACTAATTTAAAAATCTATGAAGAGCAGCCCGCCTCATGTTCATAACCACTGGAGGAGGAGGAGGAGGCAGAAGAAGAGGAGGGCCCACAACAGACTTCATAGCAGATCAATCACAGTCATGGCATCTAAAGAACACTAAAGAACGGCGGGGGAAGATATCGCAGAAAGATGATGATGGTAGGAAAAGTGCAGAAGAGTTTTAGGGTATCATCCTGAAACATGTTAGTATAGTTTGTATTAGAGAATGATAAGCAGAAAATTTAATCCAATGCCATGAGAGGATTAAAATAACAAATCTTACAGTTATGGCTTTAAGTCTGCTGTGTTTGCTCTATTTTTTTGCCCCCGAGATGTATAAAACGGGCTCAACACTCATCAGCTTAATCCAAGCTTGTCTTCTATATGAAGCAACTGAAGTAGTTACTACTGCCTCAACATTTTACTTTTAAACGTTCAAACTTCCGGATCAGAGCTATTGTTATGTTTTTGTGTATCTGCTCCGTCTTCTCAAACCCCCGGCCAGGCTCTGGTTCTGTTGGAGGTTTCGTCCTGTTAAAATGACTAAACACTGGGTATAAGGGTTAGCTGCAAAGTTAAGCACAAGTTGATTGTCCAATTTTCATACATGCTCATCCCCGAGGAGTTACTGCTCCAGGTTGCTGACTTGATGCAATCGGCTGGGTTTCCTTAGTAAACTTGTCCTTAGAAAACTTTAACAAGTTAAATAATGAACTGAACTTAAACACATGATTTGATAACAAAGATTAACTTTAAAGGATGTTCTTTATTTGGACTCTGTCTGGAGGATTGGATAGGATTGACTGTTTTATAAAGTGCTTTGAGATGTCAGAATGTGAACTGGCATAATATAAATAAACTGAATTGGTACAAGTGCCTCAAGTAAGATTAACCATCAAAGTTTTAACAAGCCAATCCATTTTTTTATACAATGAAGTGTAAAATAAATCTAATAATAGTTCAATTTGAGAGCACGTAATTGTGTCTGAAATTCATGACATGTATTTGCTTTAGTTTCGACATTTGATTTAATAGATTTAAGCAACACGACCACTTGCACACATACAAAACATTCCAAAAAGGAAAATGGGGCAGTTTTACTTCCTTTTAAGCATGTTACAACAAAAATACTAAAATAATGCTTTTTCAATAAATTCTTGTAGAGAAACATGAAAAATTTTCACATGTATGGCCAAATAAAAGTTTATTATGTTTGTGTAAGTGGTCCAAAGTCAAAGAAAGACTGAGACAAGTACATTTCGGAGAGGTGGGGGTAGACCTCACAAAGACTTTGACCAAATATGGGGAATTAGTGGAGAAAAGGTTTCTGGAATGTAAAAGGTCAACACACCTCTGACCTTTGTGCTTGAGCAGGGCGGAAATATGAAACCCAGATGCAAACACGCCCTGACGTCCTCACAAAAAAAAACAAAAAACTAAGCTTGGAAACAAAAAGTGGAAGCACCAGACACCAGGAAAGAGTCACTTTGAAGTCAGGGCAGCTACAGTGACTGGCGTGACACATTAAGTTGATTGGAGTACAATATGTGTCGGCAAATGTGTATCAGATTTAAAAGCAGCAAGTCAATCTGTCACTGCTTTTTAAAAAGGATACAGTCAGGTCAAAGAGAAAGGCAGAGAGTAGAACAATAGTGGAGCAAATAGTTTAAATTAAAAAAAAACTTATCAACATCTAAATAAAATACTTAGTCATGGGGAAAACTAAATCAGTGTTAAAAAGATTATACAACAAAAAAGCTAACTTTTGTACCTCTTGTTTTCGTAGTATTTTCATTCATGTGCTGCAGATTGAACAAACCTAATCACCTGATCATCATCAGTGTGCTCTGGAGCATATGGACACAACGCCCACTCAGTTTGATATCAGCAAGACCAAGAAGCTACTGTTTCCAATAACCTGGAAAGAGTTTTAAAACAAAAGTCAAAATATTTATTACTCGGAGAAATGACAATGAATCCAAAAGTGCCATCTCAAGCTCCAGAGATCTCAACTAGCAAGTTAGACGTTAAAGTTCAAGACAGGATGATTGGACAAGCATTGCAGAAATTTGGCTTGTTTGGACAGGATAAAGAAGGATGTCTCTTCTACCACCAACATTTTTTTTGCAAAGTTGCATCTGATTGAACAACAATTCCTTTTTATCATTGTCCTTGTACAGATGCAACCAAAGTAGGGACGTTTGACCATTTAAGAAACATTTAAATTAACCACCATGCCAGGTTTTAGTGATGGTGGTTGAACGGATTGATTTGGGCCGTGTTGCAGCCAAAGGACCTTGCCGCCTTAAAAAGGTTGAGATGATCAAAAAACTGTTTCTTATACTGAAGTATTCCAATGTCAAATGCACCACTAAGTGTTCAACGCCGGAAGATTGGTCCAAACTAGGTCATAATTAAACTTACATCAATTTAACCTTGATCATATTAGAAAGAGTTAGTTATTTTTGGTCAACTATACTTTATTCCTACCAGCCTAGTCAGAGCAAAACGATAAACCACCTCCAACACACAAATATCTGTACTCAAAGAGATTTAAGATTAAAGAAACAACTGAGAAGCAATCTCTTAATTAGGGTATAATTTTAATTGCAACGAAAAGTAAATTAGCAACTAAACAATGATTTAAAGAACATTCTGAGGTAACGTGTGAATAAATTTGTCACAAATAAGTTTGTCAGAAAAACAACAACCAAAGACTGCAGTTTGTGTACTGCAATATTTTTTTCGTTGTTGGTATGTAGTAACCCTGTTTGCTGCTTACTACTTGCCTGTTTGGGGCAGCTTGTGACAAGGTGCTAACTTAAATTTTCAGTGGAGAAAAATTAAGTGGTACAAAGTCTAGAGTCAGTATGGGGAATAATTGTGTTTCTCAGGAAAGTGAGTTAAGGTGTTTTCAGCGGCTGATAAATAAGAGTAGGCAAGAGATAAAAAAAAAAAGGAAGCGAAGGTGGGAGAAAAGTAGTTGAACCGTGAGGTCCATTACAGTGTAAAATTGAGTCAGCCGAAAGTGACACCTGAAAGGAGGAGCCGGACGAGCTGGAGAGGTGGAAGGGGGTTATAAGTCTCAGGGCCTGTTTGGCTGTTTGGGAATAATTTATCTCCTCTAACCAGCCTGTTTCTTTTCTACTGTTGCCATCTATTTATAAAGGAACGTTGTTGCGGTTTATGTGTAATTGCTCTGAAGTGGCAGAACTGTGGCTATTTAGGTGGGGAGGTGGTTGGGGTGGGCAAAAGCAGGTATTGGAGAGGAATACTCCCTGAAGGGAGGTGACAGTGGCCGGATGGCCTGAGGATTAGAAGCCGGTCATTGAGCTGAGTACTTTCCAGTAAGTGTGATGAGTGTGATGCTCAGAGTGGTAAACACCCACTTTTCCCACGGTTTCTTTTAAATCTGCTCGTACATGCCGGGAGAATTTATGGTTGAACAATGACAGTGCGGTAAAATTGTCCATAAATAGACAAAAATGTTGCCTAAAATGTTGCCTAAAAAGAGACCAATGTTATTGGAGTGGATCAGCAGTAGTGATTATAAAATATGAATGTTTTGACTGTGCTGTAGGTATGGATAACTGTTCTTTCTTTGTAGTTTAGTATTTGTTGGAATAACTCTTAATCAGAAAGAAAAAAATATTTAAGTCTAATTGGAGTACAGTTGCAAAAAGGTAATCAGTTTCATTAGTTGCCATTAGATGTCTTTAAGAGTTTTTAAATACTTATGTTTTCTTAATTCAAAGGTTTATTTAAAGAGAAAGTTAAAACTATGAAAGTAAAAACAAATGTAATTGATTTGATTTCATACTAATAATGATGCAGCAAACAGCCTTCTAACAACATTAACTTAATGAAAGGCATGGTTGGCCCTCTTTTCCGACGACTGTCTAGAAATACTCCCAAACAGCTAGATATGAATATGCGATCACTTTTATCAGGCAATTGATAGGCAGTATGCAGGCAGTGTGGGAAACATTGCGGTTGGGCTCTATGTGAAACAAGTACAATCCCTCTTGAAGCAAGCTTATAAGCAGTGTGCAGTGTTGCATAAAGTCTTTTAGTCTTTTACTTTGTCGCTGGTTACCCCATGTGCAAAAATGATACTACCACCTAAGCACAGCCAACCCACAATGGCTAAAAATATGACAGATCTGGTTATTAAGAAAGCTATAAAGCCACTTCAGGGATCTAAAAGTTACAACAGCTCCACTCAAACACTTCTAATTTACAGAAGAGGCTGTACAGCAGTAACCGCAATTATAATGCAGTGTAATAATTACACAAACACAGTTAAAAACATTAGGACGCCTGAAATTCATCTCGATCGCATGGATTTCAGGGAACGCTGCAGCCGAGATGCTCTAATGTGTCCTGACTGTGTCCTGCAATGCAGCGTGCCGAACAGAGGACCTGCCAGATTTAATGAGGCAGCGAGCAGCGGGACCTCCGCACAAGGTGTTCAATCACAGGCCATTACCAGCAGACCTCAACCTCTGTTACTGCTTGCTCCTGTCAATAGCAATCTATGCTAAGGTATAGTTTATCCATGCAGAGGGGCAGAATGGGCAGAATAGTGACTAAACATAAGCATCTGTATCCTCACACGCCTACATTCATTTAGCCGTACCGTAGTCAAAGCCAGAAACAGCGCAGCTCATAAACTCAGACCTACAACGTTCAGCTCATTTGATTCATGTTGCGCAGGGAGTGTTCCAAACTCTTTTGCTAACTGGAGGAAAACAACAACTATTAATCTCTTTAACTTAAGGGTTTAGCCGCTCCAAAAAACCTTCAAAGCAAAGCGCCATGTAACATGTTCCATATAAAAAAAAGTTCACCCCAGGTATGCAAAACAAGAGGCAGGATCAAAATAGGTGTCAAGATAAGATGCTCCACTTTGAGCTGTTTGTTTTGTTGTTGGATTTGTTATATTTAACTCAGGATACATAAATCTAGTAGCAGAGCACAAAGCATTCTAAGTAATATAAGCAGTTTTCACCAAATCTTACACATTTTTTCTTTCATGACAACTTCCCGCAGCAATGTTCTCTAACAAACCTCTGTGGCCTTCGATGAACAGCTGTACTAATACAAAGATTTCGGAGAATCAGATATAAAATAGCTAGAAATCATTTTCTTTTTACTTCACAAAAATGCATTACTTTGTCTTGGTCACATATCTAAATAAAACATACTGAAGTTGCGATGTGACAACATCTGCTAAATATCCTGGGCTTTGTAACATTATTTAGATTAATCCGATGGGCGCTTTCCATTGAAAAAAATATTATTTTCTTTCTGTCTTTCTTGCTATCCTAACTGCCCCCACTTCATTCTAGCCTGGGAATCCGGGTTTTCTGTACTCATTCACAACAACCTTCACTCTCCCATTTGGCTCAGTGCTGCTTTCTGCCTCTGTAAAACTGCCACTTACCACAAACACCAGTCACAATAACACTCCCCCCCCCATCGGCATTTCTAGGTGCGAGAACCCAGAAAAGGTGAAGTTCCTCCCGCTCTGCAGCTCCCGTCAAGTGTTTGTTGTTACTCTAATCGGCAACGAGGCTTCACCGCTCATCAGTTCACAGTTTTTCTAAAAAGGTCGCCTCAACCGGTACTTCCACAGGGTGACGCGTGCGTCATAATAAATGCTTTCGGTTACTCGATCTCTAATCCAAAGGAAACAGTCTCTGACATGTACATGTCCCTTATGGCATGTTTAGAACCTCCCAGTAACCTGCTTTGGTGTAGAAATCCTAATTACTCCCCTTGGCTGATGGAATAAATGTATTTAAATTAAAACCTTTTCTTTTTCCATATTATTATTTGTTTGTTATCTTTCCTTTGCAATACAGGGTGAAACGTTTTCACCCATTTTGGCAATAAAATGAAAAGTGCTCTAGATCTGTGCGACAGTATAAGAAGAAACAAAATGAGGAAATATTTTTTCTTGCACCAAAACCTCCCTAAGGCATCAGAATCCACTGTTGCAGCAACTGAATGTTCTCAAAAGATAAACAGAAACTGTCAAAACCGGTACAGAAAGTTAGAAAAAAAAAAGGGGCTCATGTAACATGTGTTTCATCCGAATTACATCATCCTGTTTCACAAGCTTAGCAAATGACTTCCTGTTTGTCATATGCAAACCTTTATTGGTAACAGTTTGGCAATAAAACAATCTTGGTTCAAAGCAGGGATCTTTGACGATTTTGCCAGGCCTTGAAGTCTCTTTTGCATCCCGTTTCTGTAAATGTCCTCGGAAAAAGCGAGTGATGTACTAATTTAGAGATTAATGCAATATTGCCCGTGAACACCTTCCGATTCATATCGGGCTGCTGCACAGTTCTGTAAAGCCATCTCAAAAATCTCTGTTGAAAACACAGAACTACATCTGACATGCAGAAGTCTTGCAATTTTTCTCCTCCGTGTTGGTTTGAGTACACATGGTAGAAGAAAGTCTGAAGGTTTGCGTTACACATAATTTACTTAAAACACCACCAAAGTACAACTTATTGATCAGATCGGCAGAGCGAAAACGAGGCATCCGTGATAGCGATGGATGGATGGATTGATAGATAGATGTTTGTTTTTAATAAAAACAAACCGATTACGTTATATATTTTTGTGTTGGTATTTTTACTGTTTCGTGATGACTACCAACAGACAGCTGGTTTCAATTATTGTGAAGTTAACCTTATGACCAGATGTTTGCCTTTTTATAGTAAAAACCTCCCGGAAAAGCAGCATGATATATGATTAATTAAATCCCAATACAGATCAGATTAAAGAACAAATATCCAGCCTCATACTTCAGGCAGAAATAAAACAAATCAGAGGGAAAGAAATCCATCTTAAAGGTAAATTCAGTGTCCCATTTGTTTGTCTTTCTTTCTATTGCAGTTTTTTTTTTTTCTTCTTCTTTTTTTCCTTCTCGTTTCACCGGGCAGTGATAATTCACGTCAGGCCTGCAGCGGCATCGACATTGTAAGATGAACAGCTCCCGGCTAGATTAATGCCACCAGATGCCAGGCGAGATGCCATATTAATTAGCCTGAGATAATGTCAGCACAGCCATATGGCAGCTCAACCGGCCATTTAGTTTGACAGGGAGAGGTCTTTATAGCCGTGCAGATTTCCTCATCTGCACGGCAGATTTCCTCATCAGCACGGCCCCTCCACCGCTGCACCATTCTCCCTACCTACTGTAAAGTGGCACTTGCTGCTCTTTATGACTATTTTCACATCGTCATGCAAGCTGTGCCGTCAGGTCAGGGTCTAAAAAAGGTTATGAAGGACAGAATATATGTTACACGGAATAAAAAAAATAGAAAATGCCTTTCAAGCTGCAGCATTATTAAAAGAACAAATATTTGAAAAACAAGAGCAATCTGTTTATATTTTAATACCTAATATCTCCGTTGAACTAAATTGGAATTCTATTGGATAAAATAATAATAAGACAAATGCAGGGAAAAAATTATTTACCCCCTACAGATTTCTTATGTTTCAGCTCTTTTTTGTCACAGCTAAATATTTCAGAAAAACAAGCTTTGATAAAAGACGAAAACAACTAAAACAAATACAAGAAGCAGAATAAGGTAATTAATGGTATCAACTGTTCAATTCACTGTCATTGGAGGTTTTTATTTGTGAATAAGCCTGATTTTAGGTGACGCCACAGCATCTCATTTTTCTGACATAAAAAAGTTTTGTAAAACTTGACCAAGAAGGAAGAAATCCGTCAGGGGGCAAATCATTTTTCCCAGCTATAGTGCTTCAGGTTTTGTACAAACACTCTAAAACGAATCGGGGATGGTATTCACTGCTACATCATGTCAGGTTTTCAGTTGTTAATGGGACATTTTGTCACCGCATTTTTGTTTTGCTTTTTTATCGCCGACGAGCAGCAATGAGAGGCACAAACGAACATCACTGAGAAAGATGGCGGCAAATCCCTTTTTTTCAAGATGTACAGTCAGCTGACCCCCGTCCCTTACTTCCCCTGCTTCCTGTCCTTTCTCGTTGTGAACCTACAAAGATGGACCACGCTTGTCATCCAATCCAGCTTGCCCTCCCGACCGTAACCTCCGCCAACACCACTGCAGGGACTCAAACCAACCGACCCCCCCTCCTGTCCAATCCCCACAAATCCGATTTAATCAGACAACTTGTGCTGTGCGGCTCGGAGTAAGAAAAAGGATAATTAGTAAACAGAGGAGCTACTCGCCAGGCTTCATTGGCATTCGCACCGGGTTACTGTGTCGCATTTAAAATGCAGTCTGATGAAGTCTACAGAATCAAACCATTTGTTACTCCTATTGAGGAGGCTTCAGGCTACTGGCAATTAAATTGGAATTAGCGCTGGGGAATGAGATACGGCAGATTCATACCAAGAAGAGGAGGGAGGGAGAAGGGAAGTGGAGGGAGAGAGCTGTGTTTGGGCCTTGCTCTGCACCACAGTGGGTCAAACCTGGAAAGGATTTGTTTTCTGTGAGGTTTGTTTAGCTCCTGCGTGTCCCCAGCTTTTATTTTACAAATCTAAATCTGCTGTCGTTTTGTTGACTAATATTAAATAAATCTGTGACTGAACAAGTAAGGAATAAGGCAGTAGCTCGATGGTAAAATCGGTGAAAGCAATGAGAATCTTCTGTTAGAGAAGGCTTCTTGAAAACATAAATGCTTATTTTGACAGCCATCACAAACCACAATGTGTTCTGTCAGGATTTTGTGCGAGAAACCAACACAAAGTAGTGCTCAGTGGTAAAGAAGAAACAAATGGATGAATAGTTTAAAAGAATATCACAGATATAAATTCAAAAGCTGTGGTTTTAAGAACTGCATGGAGAGCATGTGACACTAACAGCTTTCAAGTCTGGCCACAGATTCTTAGACCTGACTAGTCTATTCTAAGATATGGATAGTTTTACATATAAACCATTTTATCTCTGGTTAAATCATCTTTGATTAATTTTTTCTCCTTTTTTTAAATTTTATTTATGTTTGCCGGGTCTGCAGTTGGTCCATGTTCCCTCAATGCAGGATATTGGGTTCCTTGGTCTCCATGATGTTTGCTGTTCCCTGATCTTCTCTAAAGAAAAACAAGAAGCAGAGCATGTACATTCATACAGAACGTTAACCTGGTTCTAAACAATTTAAGACGCCACAGTATTAGAGCTACATTTAGCTAAATGAGTTCACAGAAAGTCTGTGTGTTTGAGAGAAAGAAGAGCCTAAACAGGAACCTAAAGCAGTTGTCTGGGCTCAGTGTTGGTGAACTGGCAGAGTGAGAGCAAGGTGTGGATGGATAGAGTGGGGGAAGACAAATGAAGTGGAAATGAGAGGGAACAGTTCCTAAAGCTACAGATGGCCTTAGTGAAACTCAGCCAACTCTGACCATGACAGCTGGCTTGGTCTTCTTTCTTCAAGGGGACGGGGGATGGGATACAACAACTGGGACAACTGGTGAAGAGCCAGGGCTGGCCACCGAGTATGTGAGCGGTGACAATACAGAATATATGAGCAGAGATTAGATACATTTAATTGTCTATACTTGTGGGTATAAAGAGAAAACATGGAAGCTCTACCTAGGTTTATTTGATCCTATTTTATCGTCAAAATAGAGTTTCTTTTACCTCAATTGGAGAAGCTCAGGTACATTAGGGTTCTGGTCTGTCATAGTGAAACATTTATTGGTTTTGATCTTTAAAAATCACATCAGGACTGGGAAGCAATGATACCATTTTTTGACTCCTTCATTACATTAGATGAACTCAAAGAATAAAAGGCTGCCTTCAGGCCAAAAATACTTAACAATGAGATCCTTTTGGTTTTGCAAATTATACAAGAAACTGTTAGGTGTTCATATTGCACTTACAATTTAGGACAAGATGCTTTGGAGAGGCTTCCTTTAAAATTTTGCTTCACATTATCCTTCAAAATAAGAGTTTTTAATATTTTACCTGTGAGTGGCATTGGCAGTTTCTGATAAAATAAGATTGGAGCTTCTCTAGTATCTCTATTTGGGCGCCACTTGTTGCCTGGACTGAAACAGGTTAGATATGCAACATTCATCTTAGTGTCTATATGATCAAATAAAATGCTGCCGATCAATTGAATACTAATGACTCACCCAAATTAAAATGCTGGAGACGATTTTCAGTGCAGCTCTTTACAAAAAGAGAAAGCACTAAAGCAAAATGCGGTATTAGAAGAGGGGGAGAAGCCAGTACTCAAGATGATCGTTATGATAGTAAAGTGTGTGTCTCTGTGTGCATTTGCAGGCACATAAATGTGCATATGCACTCAGATGCTTCATTTTCAAGGTTAAATACAAAGATGTCGTTCAAGCGAGGTCCATTACGCCAGCAACGCAATGGAAATAAATGACAGCTTTCAGAGGAACGCTCGGGTATCCCGCAGAGAAATCTGCATGGGCTGATCATTTGTACGACCATTTCTTTTCGTCCCTCTGCACAGAAATGCTCGATTGTGTGTTTACAGATGAAGCACCGCATCAGAGCGCTGACCTATTTTTCTCTTTAACAGGAAATGGAGAGATTTTCCCTCCAAACATATCAGAGAATCTGCCTGATGTCCCTGTGATGCATGATGCCATACCAAAAACGGGAAAAAAAACAAGTCTTCTTCTCCTAAAACCTTTCTTAAGTAGTAAAATGTTGAGAACTAATGTGGGTCTTGATCGTGAAAATGAACCGAATTCAAAAATAGGATTTTTGTTGTTGTTGTAAAAAGATAAAAACCTGAAGCTGTAAAAATAAGGTACTGAATCAATTTTAACTTCATATTGAGAACAAAAACCTTCTACGTCAGATCAATATTTTTTTAAACTATGACTTCTGATGTTTGGATCAGGCCTCTGGGGCCATGAGGATGCTTTTAAACACGCTGCAGGTAAAAACAGCTCCAAACTCCAGCTCCAAGTTTGGGCTCATTTTCATGCAAGTACTGAGTGGATATGACAGATCTGATGCTTTTCTGACTCTGATGGAGAAGAAGAAAAACATCTTTAGTTCAAAACTGCAGCAAAGTTCTGAGAATGCAAGGGCGGCTGCCAGGAAACGCAAGGCATGAGGATGATCTGAGATCAAATGAAGGAAAGTCAGGAAAATCTCACCGAACTTTACAAACTGAGCAACAACCCTCGACAAAATACTTACAATTCTTTACACCGTTTTGTTAGGGGTGGTAAGTAGTAGCAAAATCTGTCTGTACAAGTAAAACATATATAAAAAAACACAAGCTAAACTAGTTTATGTTGTGATAGCAGCAGCAGTGGTTAAAAAAAGCGCAACTACAATACAATACCAATAAGAAGGGGTTTACGTTAAACAATTTCAAAGTTTTCCTGGAAAAAACAATACAAAATAAGAAAAAAACCTACTTTTCAAAATAAATTATAGATTTAGTTTTTTAGATTATATTACTAGTAGGAAATGAACTGTGGCAAAACTGCTAGCACTGCTGCCTTGCTGCGGGAAGCAAGTGACTCTGTTGTCTTTCTGGATGGAGTTTGGCTGGTATCCACCTGAATGCGTATATGCTTCCTCCCACAAACTAAAATTATGATTGTTAGGTTAATTAATTAACAATAGAAGTCAAGTAATATTAACACAAGTTAAAGATAAAGGAGAAGTCTCTTTTCACTGCTAGTATTAGTATTAGTAAGTATTAGTATTTTGATTTCTCATTAAACTATTCTAACAGGATCCTTCCTGGTCCTCTGAATTAGAATTTTGGGCCAAAAATGTAACCCTCCTGTCCCGTACACTTTTTTTCCCACTGTCCAGGAATCCCAGGATTTATCCCTCTAACTGGCCATCTGGACAGTGGAGTCAGACAATGTTAAAGAAAAAGCGGGCTGGGTGATGGGGTTGCAAACCCACATTAGTCACAGGCTCTTAGGTCCTTCAACCTGCACGTGTGTGTGCACACACATACACAAACTGAGGCGCTAAAGCCAAATGACCCCCAGCTCTCTCACCCTCCCTCCCCGTTTCCCCTCCTCACTTTGGCTGCTGACATGGTCCTTCCTGGCTGGACAAAAGGCTTTTAGCACCTCAGTCTACTGTCCCTTAATTCCTCACATCCCCGGCACCCATCATCCTTTGCAGCACACAGCCATGGCGAGCAGGAATGGGGTGTTTGTTTTGTTTTCTAAGACGAAGAGAAGCAGGGAAGGGAAGGGTGGGGTGGGGCGCCGGAGCAGGCGGCAGGGAGGGGGGATCTGTTGTTCTCGATTTTAAAAAGGTAGAGCAAATCGTAGATGAATGCTCAGAGAAAAGCATGGCCGAATCGCTGCTGAACTCTAAAGGTGTTAGGTACAAAGGGGATGGCATGCTTCTGGGCCGGCTTAATGTAGTTAACACAGGCCCTTTGTCGGGAGTCGAATGAGTCCAGAGGTGGAAGTCTGGGATAAAAGTCACATTGCGCTACAAGCCTCCGTTGTTGCAGATGGTTTGCATTTAACATACGTACTACCAGGAGAGTTTGAACCGCATTTCAACAGGAATATAATATAAATAAATCATGGAAATGAGACGTGCATGTCTTTGCAACTGGGAAAAGGGCAATCAGCATCCTACGAGCCAGAGTGCACTACTGCTGCCAATCTGAGCCTGCATCACGTTTGATGTGAAAGTCAGATTAAAATAATAAATACATAGTTGGAGTGAGATCATTTATTCACAGCAGCTATTGCTACTAAATAATAACACTGATTAAAAAGAATAAAAGAGTAAACGTCACAGTAAACACATGCAAGCAGTGAAAAAGAAAGTGCATCATAAATATGAGCAAAACAGAGCCAAACTCAAAATAAGAATAATGTAATATAGGAAAAGGGATGTCTTCTAATTGTTTTAAATAAATACATAACCTTCTGTATAAGTAAGTATACATTTAATCTAAAACTTCACAAGAACATGAACATTCTTACTATCCGTAATATTAAATATTCATATTAGGTAATTAAATCTATTTAATGCAAAAAATAAAATGTAATTCAGTTAGTCCAATCATTACAATTTATTCAATTTTAAGACATAGATGCAGACATCAATGTATTAATAATAATATACAAAATATCGTTATATATTTAAAAATATTTTGATCAGCTTTAATTTCATATATTTGACACTTTTTTTAAAGTACATTTTACACACTGTTGGTAGTAATATGTAATAAAAATTATGTTTTTACAATTAGGAACTATATATTTTTATACATTTTTTTAAAGTACATGAGCTTTTTAAATTGATTTTAGGGAACGAAGTTGCAATAAGAAACAGGATAAAACTAATAAAACATACTTGAATTTATATTTACGCTAAAATTGCCGTTTAAAGTTATGTTTTTAGCTCAACTTTATTTTCAATTAACTAAATTGATTTCAGTTTACGTTAATTATTTTTTTTTCATTTTTGCTTAACTGTTGGAAATTTGATCAAACTGACCTTTCTATGGGACATGAACTAACCTCATATTAATTCAATATTTATTTAAGAAAAGTACATTTCAGTTTAACGATTCCCAATCACAGTTTTAAAACGACATCCCCTTAAGTTTTAGTGGAATAAATAATTGCGTATTCATAAATCGTAACTTTTCTATCCGCCAGCAGAATCCCATTAGCTTCAAGTCCAGCAGATATATTTTTTCCTAGGATGAGCAGTGAGTGAATGAATGAATGTGAAGGAGAAGTTGAGGCAGCTGTGACCCTGAGGTCCAACTGCGAGCGGCTGATGTCACTCTACGACGACCCAAAGAGAAAATACAAGCCTGTATTTATAGAACTGCTGTGCGTTGATCAAACTACTTTGAGGGGAAGCAGCAGCTGATGGAGAAGATGGCGTGTGTGTGTGTGTGTGTGTGTGTGTGTGTGTCAGTTGCTGCGAGGGGTTGCTTTTAGAAGAACTAATACAGTGCTGGGCCTCAATCTCACTTAATTTCATTTAAAGGAAATTGATTTTTTGGGGGCGAGGCAGTGTTGGGGGGGCAGAGGGGAGGGGGGGCAGAGGGGAGGTGAAGCACAGGGTTTGTTCTCTCAATTTCAAGTGTGTTCAAGTCTCGTCCTTGTTCCCTTTTGTTGGCTTCTTGACATATTTTGATATACAGTAAAAATGATCAAAAACAAACAAAACTGTAACAATCCCCAATAAGGCCTCGATGGAGTTAGGGGATTGGAAATGCTCAACAGCAACAAACAAACACCACACAAACAAACACAAGTGGCAAAATATACCTCTTTATTTGGTGAGACATGGTGATAAATACATGTGAAAAATGCTTTAGATAAATGTATCTTTTGCTGCGGAGGCATAATTTACTTTTAACATTACCTTTAAAATAAGTCAATTTATTTAAAATGAGACATTTTTCCAGATCAATAATTATTCCTAAACGTCTACGGTACTTGATTTTGTTATTGGCTCCTCAATCAAAACTTTTTAAACCAAATGTACAACATGGCAAGGAAGCCAAAGTAGCTTAGCCAGTCTTCAAAACATGAAAGACAAGAGAACATAGATTCGGAAGGGCTGATGCGTAGTAATGCTTGTAACCTTATCTGCATGTTTACAGGTAAAGCTAGAACACCTGCAACAGTGTCAGCTAAGACAGTTTTCAACAAAGGCGGTGGGAACTGTTGTATAACAGTGATGCAGGGAAAATGAAGTGCTGCTACAATTAGAAGTAGGCCTAACTCAGCTACCAGTTACACTTTATAATTAAAGGGTTTTAAGAAAAATAAAATCAGGTCAGCTACAATTTTAAGAAAATCGTAAATGGTTATAGTTCTATAAAAATAAAAATAACACTGTCTTGTGTTTTCTACGGCTGTATATAGTGCAGTGTAAAATAACACTGCATCTCCGCCACCTGTTGATGTGCACTGTTTGTCAGTTGACTGAAATAATTATTTTCCAGGTAATTACTAACAAGAGAAATTCAGCTGTTTTGAAAACAACTAAAAGAGCAACACCCATAACTGTTCTGGAGGAAACGCTATTTTAAAGCGGCAGTGTAAAAGCCAGGAGCATCAGGTTTACTTAGGCGTTCTTTTTTTGCATTTAATGTAGAGCAATGATTCAAAATAAATGTAACAGATAAGGAAAAAAATATATTTGTGAAAAGCAAACCATTTTATATTCAAGCAGAAATTAATTGTACTTTTTTTTTTTACAACCGTTTCAAATAAAAATAATCCTGTTTATTTAATTTATTCATTTTAAAGCAGATTAAAAAACACCTTAGTTCAATAATGGTTAAATCTAGTCCAGGATAATAAATTAAACGGGATAAAAAACAAACAAAAACAACAACAACAAAATAGCATTCAAGTATTAAAAAAGGTTTTTTTTGTAGTTGTTTCACCAAAATACTATAATACTTTTGTTGTTTTTTATTCAAAGGCCATAGAGTGAGAATTTACCATTGGCTCAAGCATAAAGAAGACTCGGACTGTTTTTAGTTTCTCATTTAATGCCTTTGTTCTTAATTTTCATTTTACTTTAAATGCTGCATGATGGCTTATTTGTAAAAGATATGAAGCAAAAAAATAAAGAAACAAACAAAATGACATTAATAAAAAATAAACTTGTCTAACAAACAAAATGTTCTAACAGAAATTTTAAGATAAAAAAAAAAAAATATGGAATTGATTTTTAGGATTAGGTTTTTTAAAAGTGTTAGACTTTTAAAATTATGCCTGAAATAAACTTAACTAAACAAATTTTATCTCAAAACAAAAAAAAAAAGCTAAACACTGAACAATCACTGAATCACACTCATAAGGAACCACAGCTTCAATAACATTCCTGCTGGCACACTGAGGCTGAAGAGAGCGGAGGAGGTTCATGTTTTCCACATTTGGATGGGATCAGGGAGTGAATAGAAGGCAGCTGAGGAACTCTGCGAGGATCAACAGCTTTTCCAAACAGCAGAGGAGAAAACAAGTGTGTTCACTGCCAGGACTGCTAATAGCCACCTGTACCCCACCTGGGGTCTCTTGGATTAACGAACATGACAAATCTGATCCCCACAGGAGACAAGATCGATTCTGACATTTATGGTTGAGAAATACAATGTTTAAAGGTTTGCAAGCATGGAGATTATGGCGCATAAGTGTCACATTAGGAAATTCATGCAAAAAGTTGCTAAATCTCCCCAAGCGAAGCCGTACTTGCAACCAAGATGGTCAGAAAGGATTGACAGAAAGGAGAAATGAAATCATTACTAAAAAAAGACGATTATCTTAAGCCTCAGTCTCTGGAGGAAAGAAAGAAAAAAAAACTATGCAGATAAGAAATGATCCTGCTCCAGAAATTGGTCCTGCAGGAATATCACGTTGGAGAGATTAGAAGAGGATAATCATATAACGATAATGATCGCAACAAAACTGCCTCATAAAGTCCCCTGTGAATAAAAAAAGCGATACAGACGAGCAAAAATAAAGCAGCACCCACCGGTGTTACATGAGTAATGTACAGTGTGTGTATCTGTACAGCAGGGGGCGCTCAACAGTTTCCAATGGTTCTCAACTGGAGTTCAACAGGGAATGGGAAAAGTCCTCACATGACCTCCCAGTTCACTGAAGTTTACCTTCCAGATAAAAAGCCTCTTATGAGTTATACGTTAAGACTTAACAGCCCTGCTGTCTGCCGCTGAGACAGTTCATGGCTGAGAATACAGATTAGAAAATAGTTTAGAGGGTCATGTGTTTGTTACTTAGTGGCGAGGGGTTAACCGAGCAGTATGTATTGCTGCGATAACAAGAATTTACAGCGAATATGGCTCAAGCAGCAACCTTAATTTCTTCTTTTGAATCTTTTCTTGATAGCAAAGGGAACCCTTTAGAATATTTGCTTTGTTTATTTGTGTTTTTATAAAATCTCAGGTTTTAAACTGCCAGTGAAGATTGGATGAATGGAAAATACCTGGGAAAAAGGGGAACACCTTTAACGCAAAGGAAGAAGAAGCTGAAAACCACGACGTATTCCCTCCGCCTCCTCTTCATCACTTCACATCTGCCCCATCATTTCTATCTTTAGTGGATCTTCCTCTACCTCTGTGGGCCATATTTCTCCATTCTCAAATCCCAGGAAATTATAGTGTGGTTTGGGAAGCAGAGTGCATTAGCACCCCTGACCCAGACTGTGTGCTATAAATCCACACCTTTTTTTTCCTTTTCCCAAACCTTGACCCCCATAGTTTCCTCAGTGTATCTGGCTCACGAACAAGCTGCCAGGCGCACTCGGCGGCAAAATACACAAGATGCAAACACAAGCTCTGCTCAGACACATGGGTGGTCAGGGTGGGGTGGTGTGGGGACCACACCGTGATCACTGTCAACTCAGACCTGAACAGAACAGAGGAGTCCAAATATCAGCCACATAACGAACACGCAAGTGTGTTTATGGAAGTGATTATGCAGGTGATATTAATAGTAGGAGAGCTTACAACCATTAAAGATCATGTTTCACAAAAAAAAGGTATCTGAAGTTACGTTTTCAGGAGTCACATGTTCTTACTCGAAGATGACCCGAATAAAAAATATGTTTTTACATAAAAATGACATATATTAAAAGGAAAAAAAATAAAGTCTGGCTCTAACTGAAACACTTATTTCCCCTTAGACTTTACTGGTTTAGCTGCAAAATCTCTTATCATCCCTTCTTGTTTTTTTTTTTACTCATCTACGCAAAATTGTCGTATTTCACTCACATGAGATTATTTTAAATGCATTAAATACATAATGCAAGAGGGTAGGGTTTGATTAGTTCACCACAAACCATTTTCTTAACTAATCAGAGATAAACTTGCCCACATGTGCTTTTACTGATGGTTGTAAGTTCTCCTAAAGAAGCTCCTAAATCAACACCACTGTGTTTGGCAGTAAGTATGATTTTCTTTTTCTAAAAAGAAGCTTTGTTCATTTTACTCAAAAAATTTTGAGACTATGAGACTATGAGATTATGTTATTATTATATTTTGACTATCTGAAAGCTTTAACTGTGTGAAAAAGCAAAAATGAAAAAAACAAAAAAAAACAAAAAAAACATTTGTAAGGGGAAACTACTGAAGTTATGGCCTAATTAAGATATTTAGCTATCTAATAACTGTTATTAGACATACATACAAAGCTTGAAAGAAGTTTTAGTTTAACTGTGGTTGCATTTCCTATAAACATTAAATGATGTCAATTACAGAAGAAAAAGATTTTGCACATGTGCATGAGGTAATATTATTGTAAATAATTTGGATTCAGATTTGGTGAAAAAAACACAAAAAAAATTGAGACGGAATACTTTTATTTAAAAAGCCAGTTTCTACTTCAAATATATTTAAATATCCTTTTTTATTCTGCTATTGGTAAATTCAAGTTTAAACTTTTCTTAAGAAAATCAAATCAATCTTGTCCATGAGCCTTTTGTGGGTGCGACAACGTCTGTCATCAGGGTAAACTCCTGATCTGTTGCATATTCTTTTACAGATAAAAAAAACAACAACACCTCATTTGATGAAAAACCTTCGCATTTTGTTCAAGACACAAGATCAACTGTCCAATTTAAAAAAAGTTCACAAAAATTTCATTTTTTATATACATTTCTACGTGTCATTTTTCTTTTTCAACTAACTAATCAGAGACAATCATTTTACAATTTAAGAAATGTATTTAGGAAAACCTGTGTTTTTTTCGATTCAAAACTCCGCTTAAAGCTCAGGCTTTACATTAAAAAGCGAGGTGCATGTTCTAATTAGCAGGGAACAAAGACAAAAAAAAGCCCAACAGTGTGATCCTTAGAAGTGGAATTCAAATCAAATACTGGACTGCGTCAAAGCGTTTTTGCGAATCTTTGAAAGGTGGACTTTCTCCTCCTTGCTACCCCTCCTTTTCCACCCTGTTTAAGATTCCTGGCCTTTCACCTGACCCCAGGCCTTAGCATGGAGGTGGAGGGGGAGGGTGGGGTGTTGGTTGCTGGCGGTGCTGGGGTTAAAGTGTAATCCTGGTCCTATGACCACAAAGGCTTGGCCCCCAAGGGCCAAGGACCGGCCACATTTTCTGAATTGCAATGCTCTGCCTCGGCAAACCTTTCACACCGACTAGAATTATAACTCTTCACTCAGATTTTGGTTAAAGATTCACCAACTGCAAGAACTTGCATCTATGCTTACACTGTATTACATTTTAGACTTTATGAAAGTATCTCAAGAGATATGGAGAAGTTTTACTGTCAGCATATCAGAGTCTTAATTTAAACCAATTTTATCTGTTAACCAGAGAAAATATGAAGTCAAATGATATATATTGGACTTATTAAGCCATTAGATGTTGATACGGGTTGGTGGAGTATGGGTAATTGCTATCTTAGATAATCCATTAAAGGATGTTTCTCCAACAGCTCGTACACTCCATTATCATTCGTTTTATTCTCAGGAAACCTTAAATTCTTTGTAAGAGTTCTGCGACTTGGCCCTGAGAGCCGCATTGCATCTAAACGTAAAGAATTTGCTTTTTTTTTTTTTTTTAAAGAGCAACTTCAGAGTTGAGAGACAAAGAGAAAAAAGGGTTAATTGATGCCTCCCCCATTTTCCCATGGTGAAGATGAGAGGGAGGAGGTTATGGTGGAGAGAAAGAGAGGAGTAGACGGGGGGTAGGGGGCGAGGGGGGGATGTGACACCGCTCTCCCTGTATTACGACTGTACAAAAGGAAGCAGATTTGCAGAAGAGATGACCCCTAACCTCTAAAGCTGCAGAAAAGGGTCCTTGGTGGCCCCAGCGCCACCCAATCAATCACCTCCTCCAGCCCGCTGGTCAGCCGGACTGTAAGAGAACACCGTGGTCCGACTGGCAGACCCACCCCCCAAACATTCCTCTGCAGGAAACCTTTTCTTTTATAATCCAGGGTGGCGGGTTCAGAAATGAAAGCTTAACTGTTTTTTTTGTTTGCATTAAAAAAATCCATCCTGTAAACTTCTATAACTTTATCTTCTTTTAAGTAGTTAAACCTTAGAATGAAAAAAAAGACAATTAATCTCTATTACCTTAATAGATCATGAGATCTTACATGGGGACAGTAGTTAGTTTTCAGTATCCCATAATATCAGTGTTGAAAAAACTGACTTGTAAGTACTGCTGTATAAACTACATTTTAGCATGTTTAAGTTCCAAAAAGTTGACGTAATTAAGCAACAGTTGAACAAAAGAAATAACCGGCATATCATTAAAACTGTATTTACTTAAAAGCTACTTCATGAAAAAAAGAAATTAATTCTTACAATAAGGTGAAAGTGTAAAGTTTAATGATAGGTAATAAAGTCTATTATTACTGGTTTTAATTTACAAGACTTTGTGGTAGAGCTTTCCTGGACAGTAACAAAACAAGTACAGTCATTATAATTGAAATAATTTGAGGATTTCTTATTTAAAAAATAATTATAAAATAAATCTTTAAGTGTGGCAAACTTTATTAGTTGTCATAGGATTACGATCATATTAAACATACACACACAGGTTGGCATTGCACTCTTCTGGCTGAAATGCACAAAATAGTTTGCATCATGAGGGTAAAGCCTGTGCAAAGTGCAAATATTGAAGCAACATACAAGGATCTCAGCCAAGAAGCTAAAGTATTTGACACAAATGGGTCTTCCAAATTGACCCAAAGTATACTGCAGAATTAGTGATAAAGTGGTTGAAGGGTCAATGTCAATCACAAAGTCTTGATCTTAGTCCCACAGAAAAGTACATGGACAGAGCTGCAAATGTGTGTGTGTGTGTGAGCGAGGATGCCAAAAAGCACCTAGTCACACCGGTTCTGTCAGGGAAAATGTGCCAACATCTCATCATACCCTGGTGAGAAGCTAGTGAGATATGGAACATTTTTGATTTTGAAAACGATAATCATAACTGGTTTTTATGCTTATCATAGTTTTTATCCACCTGGAATCTGTTTTTAAGTCATTAAATTCCTCTGCGAATTAAGTGCCACAAATTTTCAAACACTACCGCTCTATAAATATATTTGCAGTTATACAGAAATTGGGATTTTATTTTTTGCCTATTTTGATTTCTGTTGGAATATTTATTTATATGTGTACCATGAAACCTACAGCAGATGTTTTGTTTTATGGTGAATGTTTGTTACACTTAATTGCTAATGTAATTATTTTTATTGTTCTAAAACACCAACATAAAATCGGAATGGACCAATAAAACAGTGAATGGCCCACATCTTGTATTTCTGTCTAGCTATGCTGCTGCATTGCTGAAGATGACGTTTCCCAATAGGTGGTTAAGTTCAGTGAAGAGTGAGAAGCTGGTTGCTGTGATAGTACACAATCAACAGCCAGAAACATTAACATTAATAGATATAGATAAAGCAACACTTTAACACTTTAAGACTTTAGTTTCTCTTAAAAAAATATTTAATAAAAATATATTACTTTACATTTCAATTTAGCTGATTTTGGAACAAATACTCCAAAATGCACGTTAAAGGTTTTTTCAATTTCTTGAAACCTGTTAAAGTGTTTGAGATAAACCAAGAATCCCGATATGCACAACATGAAGACTAATCTGCAGCAATCTGAAAGCAAAAACCAAAGAGCCTGCAGCCTCCTGATCCATGAGAAATCTCAAGCTTTCACCTGAAGGACGGCAAACAAAAGCTTTTCACTTGGACGCTCCTGGTCCTTGTTGGATCAGTTCAACACAGATTGAATGGTCACAGATCCTGAATGAACTGTGACACATAAGCTGATAGGGGATAAAGATGACAGCACCGGGGTGGAAAACCTAGAACTCTACTCTCTTTGTTGCCAGTGAGAATCATGTCTTTTATCTGACAATTATTCTGCTTTTAAATCAGGATACAATGTAAATATTTAATTGTTGTAGAGGAAAAATATCTTAAAATTTCAAACAGTATTGTCAGAAGTTCTTCATGTTAAACAGGCTTTTTTCCAAACTGCCACGCCTGCTGACAGTTCACTGACAAAGGGGACGACACTGGAAAAAGATGTGAAACAAGAGAGTTCAGTGCCCCCCACACCTAAGTCTTTTCAATTTTAATGAACTCTTAAAGCAAACAAAACAGAAATGTAAAAAAAAAAAACTCTGTTTCTTTCCCTCTTTTATCAGTGTATCTAGAAGACCCAGTGGTTTTTACTTTTTTCTGCAGCTCTTTACAAAGGCATGACCAGTTGCCATCTATCAAAACAATCTGTTCTCAAAGGGAAACTTGCTATTAACTGATAACAGGCTGCCCTCGGTAGAATGTAATGGGTCCCACTTGAGTTCCTTCTTGAAGCATTGTCCCCGTCCGGCCACCGCCGAGACAAATCCGACGCAGCGACGGCTCCACACCGCATTCTACAGGCATGACAGTCGCTTTGCATAAGAGTTGCTCTGTCTTAATGTGAGAGGTGTCATTCCTCTGCTACCACTGTCACAGTGTAGGAAATCTTATCATGGAAAAATTGATTTGCTAAAATTTGCTTAATAAACAAGTCAAGTTAAGCAACATGTTATGTCTCATCACTAAAGTATTTAGTGTTTTCAAATCCTAAAACATTGTATTCCAAATGAAAATTGTGTTTTTATCATCTATAATTTGCTTTTTAAGTTTTATATGTTCTTGAATTCCTATTTACAATATGGTACTTCATAATTGGAAAGACAAAAGGACCCTGAAAAAAGTCAGAATGTGTTTCGATTGTATTGAGTCCATAAATAAATACAATAACAAAAAAGAGCTATTCACCTAAACTTTTTAATCTACGGCAAGATTAATTATTGTGAAGTTCAAACAACTGAAACATTGGCATATGAGATGAAAAAGGTAAAATACTTATTTAGGATCAACACCTGCCGACTGTTGCATCTTGTGTTTGGCGCATAGGTGAAAAGGCTCGTCTCCCCATGTCCACAGTTAAATTCAAAGAATTGTTTCAATTTCCCAATTCCCTGAGAAATTTGCTAGATGGCAAGGCCTTTTCAGCTCCTTTGACATGCAAGAATATTTTAAATATAAATATCTGAACGACATGACATTAGCCCAATGTTTTAGGCGCACCCAATGTTTTAAATTTTTTTTTTTTTTAGGAAGCCATGTTTTGCAAACATCATTCATTAATATAAAACTCATATGTCTGTATACTCCTCTACACTAGTTTGGGGAAAAATTTGGAGTCAGAGTCAGTTTGACCTACACCATTTCGGGGTATAGCTTTTGGGATATAGATAAAGCCTGCTCTCCCAAGGGCAGTTTTTACATAACAGGGCATATCATCTCATGTCACCTCCATTGATGTGCAATCCAATATATCAATGTGCAGGATAAACCTGCTTGATACATTAAGAACACCACATTGGCTGAGGCTTAAACATATGCCTTAGAAAAATAATAATCACAAAATCAAAATGTGCCAGAAACGGTGAACATTTTTTTAAAATACATTTTAAACAGTTCTTGGTATAAAGAAAATTATACTAACATCTCTTTATATTTAATCGACACTGCTTCCTATAGCTCATTACCTTCAAGAATAGATTCAGTTTCCTCATTAACTGTGAGCTGATCACATTTAAATGAGTGATAATTAGGTATACATGTAATCCCCCCATTTCAATCCTGCTTAAGGACATAGCAAGACAGAAACATTGAAAACAAACCTCCACAATGTCTCCTGACTAATAAATCTAACCATTTCATTCTAGAAATGAACAACCCTGATGGAAGAAGAAACGCATTTTTTTTCCCCCTGTTGAGTCTCGTTCGATTCATTCAGGAATGCTGCCAAAATGAGCCATTAGAGATTGACGGGGGTTAAGCTCCCATAATCAATATGACACTGCTAAGTGCCGTTTGATTGAGATGCATGCAGTTTAAAAGGACATTTCTACAAACCCAACTGCTACTGCCACCAAGTAACACAGCATTTGTCCAAAGCTAAACGGTCGTCTGAATGTCATTGTCATGGGTACATTAACTTTTATATGAGTCCAAGAGACAGCCTTGGAGTGAGGACCAATGACCATTTTCCTTAACGAGGCTGCTCTGTGCCGTTACGAGTGCCGTCAGACATACGGGGACATGGAAAGGGTTGGAGAGGGTTGTCCAAAAAAAAATATCAGAGATCACCTTTTCAGACAATTTGAAATGTTAACTTATTACAGTGACTCAATTGAAAATGTCCAAGTCTTACATTTACATGTAAGACTGGGACAGATTAAGCAGTATATTTGTTTACCTGACAGTCCACTGTTAAAGAGATAGGCTGTTCAAAGACTGCTGTAGGCAAGCACATTATTGAAAAGTTTAGTAGAAGGAAAAACCAAAAGTTTGTGCACTCTGCTGGAAACCTTTATCGAGGTACCAAGTTTATATATCAAAATTCTATCTAGTTCTGTCCAATATCTAAAATGATATTCCCAGTAAACTGTCCTGACCTAAACATAACACAGAATCAATAGGCTTTCATAAGAAGACAGACCAAATAATGCAGATAAGCCACAGGCGGCTACTGAGGAAACATGGGCTTAACAACTCAGGAGAGCCACAGGCTGATTGAATCCATGTAAGGCTGCACTGATGCAGTAATTCATGGGAAAGGAGCCCTTACCAGGTACATATACTGTACAGAACATAGACAGGCTGTTCAGTAGGATAACTTTTCTTAATTGGTATACTGTAGCATTCCATAAAAAAAAACAAAAAACTAAAACAAACTAACTCCACATTATTGCTTGATTTTCCCACCACAAAAAATATAATAATATGCTTGACTTGTACCTTAACTAAAGCCTTTTGCAAATCCCCTCGCCATGGCAGGAGTCAATAAGTGTCTGCTTAACAACTTTCAGCAGCAATGTTTTTCTATGTGTCATGGAAATCTGTCTAAAACAACCCTGATGTTTAAGATACTTATGTGCTACAAATAATAATAATTGAAATTAATTGAAAAAAAAAACAGCCTAAATATTTTATGTAATACATTACCCATATTTTTATTGAATTACTGAAAGAAGAGAACTCTCCAATGCCACTAGGTTTTATTGAGATACACCTGTACCCCACTGGAGCTTGTGTGAGGAACGTAGAGGCACAGTTTAAACCTTGTGTCACCAGGCAACTGGATCTGATAGCCCCTTTGTTTGGGGTGAAAGGTTGGAAGCACTGCTACTAATCTCCTTGCTTCACAATTAAGGAACACAGGAGAGCTGCTCGAGCCTCTTCCTTCTCTCAAACAACAACACGAAAGAAGAAAAAGCTTGAGAGACCGGCCCTTTGTCCCTCCTGCCCAATCCCCTGCCATCCCCCCTGCTCTCTTCACACTAATCGAAAGGTATTTACACTGTAAATTAAAAGGGCCCAAGCATGTTGTTGCTTTTACTACTGATGTGCTCTGCTAAGATGTCCACAAACAGTTCCAATCTAATTACAGAGGGAGATTTACTTCAAATAATGCCATGGATAAAAGAACCTCAGCTATTGTCAAAGTGGCTCCGATGTTCCATGTCTCTTTCTCCCGCTTTGCTCTCTTGGGTGAATCCCTTTATATTCAAAGTCCTCGCCTCGCCAAGGTTAAAATGCAATGGGATATCTGAAAGTAGGGAACCTCCTAACAAAAGCAGCCTTTTTATTCCCTGGATGCTGATTTCCACTCTGCTCTGTTTCTTTCCTTATCTCTGCTTTCTCTGTCTTAACCAGGAAGATTACAGAAAAAGCCACAGCGGCTGACATGCAAATGCAACAAGAGAATGGTGGCATCCAAGGGAGTTAAGATTGTCCGACAACGGGATGCGCACGCTGGGGTTGTTTTGTGACGCAAGGCTGAGAGAAATCCTCAGGGCCGGAGGAGGGTGGTGGGGGATAGAGGATATTGGCTGGCCAGATTTGCAGCATGTCTTGCTGACTTCCATTTTCTGGCCTGTGAATCGCATAGCCCTCTGGGAGTCTATAATCCGCCCTCACCCTGCAGCCCCCCAGTGCTCCCACACCGCATCATTTTATTGCTCTCCCAGGATGTGCAGGCTTATGTCTGCGCTTTACAAAGATGCATCCATGTGGGGATCCTCCTGAAGCCACACAGTTGCCATGCTACATGGACATCCCAATTTGCTTCTGGATCCCACCCATCTTATAAGAATGCCACCTCCCTTTTTTGACATGCTGTTGTCCCGAGGTGTCCTGTGGCGATGCGTCAATGCAGCCGTGGCCACCATGACACTAAGCCTCGGCGATGAGGCACTGCAGTGCAAAGGCCCAGTTGGGTATTTCTCAATGAATGTCACAGGTTGCTGGGGAATGTAGCTGTGCCAATGCTTATTCACACGTTTTATCTCATATACACACAAGCCGCACATTCTCTATTCACACGGGTTGGTGTGCATAGTACTTATAGTGGCGGTAAATGATTACAACACAGCATTGGTCACACTGTAGGCCCTGCAATGGGTATCCATCAGCCTGAGCGAAGATCTCCCTCCGCCAAGAAAAACTCATTTAGATCTTATCTGGGGGAAAATTTGTTTGTGGAAGGAGAAGGGAGGAGGTTAGCAGCAGAAGTGACTGTAGTCTGGCTAGTGGTTCTTGATTTAATTTAGCAGGCGATAGTGTCTCTGACCACTTGTACTCTTCTTGGTTTAGAAGGTGAGGGAGAGGTGGAAGGAGTAGAGACAGGAAAAAGCTGTTTGTTTACAAAGCAATAGGCAGAACTAACAATAAGATTGTGAGTAGAGAGGCAGATGTGATCTTGCATCTGTGTTTCTGGTGTGTTTAATATCAGATAGAAAATCATCTAAATATAAATAAGATACTGAAATAAGATTTAATAACAAAAACATTGTTGGATGGGGTAATGCACAGAAGAATACTAGAAATCATCACCAATCCAAGAACCTCTATAAGGCAGGTGTTGTTGTAATTGGCAACTCTATAGCATACAGGTGTGTGTGTTAAGATAATCACACAATGTTAGACTAATATTTAAAAGGACCTTACTAACAATGCATACAATAAAAGTTACATTTATACAAGTAAACCAACTTTAAAAAAAGCTACTAGCCTTCCAGTCTCAGTTATGGCCAATGTAAACAACACAACAGATAAATTTGTTATTTTACTGTATGCTGCAAGAACAAGAACACTTTTTTTTCTGGTAAGAGGGCAGTTCAAAATTAACAAGAACTGCAAGAAGTGCAGAACTTCTGGGAAGTTATCTCCCTCAAACTGCAGCACACACCCTTCATATTTCTGGGACCTCTTCCGAGGAATATGGACCAGGAATAACCTGTAAAAACACCCTAACCACGGCTGCAACAAAAGAGGGAATTTGTGTTGTTCAATCAAGCCTGTGAGAGAGATCCTATTTCTCTGTTCTTTTGGAATACATGTTGGTGTTTGAAATGCTAACGCTAAGGTTCATGACAGGACCAGTAAAAAGAGAATGATCAAGTATGGCTTGTTTAGGAATCCTATTTATAAAAACGAAAATGGCGACAAGGCCTAAGTTTAAATGAAGCACAAGTGTCCCTCAGACAAATGAGAACAAGATTGAGGCCTGGCAATAATGAACTGCACGATATTTGGTGAGAAGTAAACAGCAAAGACACAAACAAACAAAAGCCTTCTACTTAGATTTATCCGAGTGTTTGCTGCTTGGTGTGGCTCTACAAAATACATTTTCCGTGACTGAAACTTATAAATATATTTATAAAAGCCACAAGCTACACAAAAAGAAAAAAAACATTTAAGTGATTGTTTTTCAAAACAGCTGAGTACTTCTAAACAAACACGTTTGTTGAGCTTACCGCATTATTGAAAAAAGAAAACATCACACCACTAATGTTACTTTGCATCAGTTTGAACATCACAGTTAAATCCCATTTATATTTCTCCAAGTCCTTATATATCCAGTTCCGCTCCCAGAATGATTTTCAACAGCCTTTCAACAGACACAGTAAGATAATCTCCCTCGGACAGAGTACAATTTTCCCAATTACGAGTGGGATGCCAAACATCAAGCAGGAGCACAGCACTAATCAGCATTTTGACTTAGCAGATGACACCGACAGGAAGCTGACCTTGCAAACGTTTTGATTATCAGAAGTCATAATGTTAATGGACATTTGCCCTCAACCAGCACTGAGCAGCACTGAACCCAGAGCGCCTCGTAATCGCACTGAAATTCACTGTATGATGCTCATTTCGCTCTGATCAGTTGGATGAAGCCGGTAATATTCATATTTGCAGCGACTGTGTGCTTGTTGCTCTTCTCAGCGCAACACATGCACAGCTCTGCCTGGCTGGGCTGCAGGAATATTTGCTTTGATTATCGCCGCCCTAATGTTCACTGACAACTTAATAACATCACAATTAAGTAAATGCTAAACAGATGCCAGCGCTCAACTAATGTGATTGAGGCAATCTGCACTTTTGACGTGACCCCTGTGTAGCACTGCCAATGGCCTAATTTGCTTGAGTGACATGACTGGACTGTGTGTGGTGGTTGGAATTAGATTGTGAGGCCACCGGTGTGAACAATTTGCATGAAAGAAAAGGCAAAGTGAGGGTTTAATATGACTAAAATGGGTCCTTATTTCTAACCACTTCTTCCAACCTTCTCACCCTCCTTTTCCAGCACTCCCTCTCTTTCTCTCTTTAGCCAAAGTATTTCTGGCTTGAGAAAAGAAAGTGTTTACTCTGCGGCTGAGGCCTGCTGGAATCACGCTGTGTTCCCACTGGCTAAACCCGCATTTGCCACTCCATGGTTTGCATATTTTCTCTGTTTTACAAGACTTTCTTTTAACAAAAAAAGAGTGCTGCGAGATAAAGTAAGAA
>JAVLVB010000161.1:982456-994727 GCA_032876305.1 Orestias chungarensis | reverse complement strand
TGTGTGTGTGTGTGTGTGTGTGTGTGTGTGTGTGTGTGTGTGTGTGTGTGTGTGTGTGTGTGTGTGTGTATGAACAGGGATGAATCATGTATAAACAGGAACACCAACAGTGAGACAACAAATTCTTCCGAGACTTGTAGAGTCCAAACTCTTGGACTTTATACATTAGTCACATGGGAGATGCAGTGCCCGGTTCTAGTGCTATTCACAGTTAATGTTGAACATCTGCAAAGTGCTCACACTGTGGCCTTAATTCAGCAGTGAAATCTTTCACTAAAAATTGAATCTGTTCACCTCTGTACATACTGGTAGATTAAAATGAGTTAAAAACTTGATTTCAACTGTTTAATTGTAATAAGTGAAACTTGTGTGCAGAATTAGGTCAACAGAGATGCAGTATCACATAAGTAGTTTTAATGTAGTTACAGAAGTTAGTTTACAGGTAATTAAAGCCCAAATTCAGTTTCTTTGAACATACGAATGTCTTCCTACTTAACTGTATGTCCTTGTAAACTTTGTTTAGGCTCTTTGGATCATTTATTGCATCAACGCTGCGTAGTATGGATGAGATCAGACTGTGGATCTGGGCCTATTTTCAAAACGCCCATGTGACCTTGATATAGCATTAAGGTTCTCAGATCAAGGTAGTTTTCTGGTGAGCAATCAAGCCCAGTAACACTATGGTCATTAAATTTGCTTTAGGTACATTATTAGGCATGGGCAGGTAACGAGTCTTGCTGGCTGAAGTTTGCCAGCAGGAGGAAGCATAAGGGTGCTCTATGATTTCCTGGCAGATGGCAAAGTTGACTCCAAAAAGGCAGTGAACCGATACAAACAAATGACGTTGCACCCTAAATCATCACTGACTGCAGAAATGTCACATTGGACGTGAAATAGCCTGGGATCTAAGTTACTCTAATCCTCCACCAGAGTCTGTGACTTCGATTAAATGAATTAAATGCAGAAAGGCTTCTGACAACAGTACTATGAACTATCAATCCTTTTTAGTCCTAATAAGATAATTCTGATTGAAGAACACAAGGAATCTAACAGCTGTAGCCCATGTCAGAAACAGGCTCTTGAAGCACATAACCCATTCAGAGTCCACACTTTGTGCACCATTTTCTTCCACTAGAGACCTTAAAATGCATATACTACTGGATAGCTGTTGTCTTTTGCATTGAACCTTCTGTGACTTACCCAAATGTGGAGGAATTCATAGTTAAAAAGCAAAAAATCAACAGTATGATAATTTGTGTCTGTTGTCTATTACCTTTCTGTAATATAAATTTGACTGGCATAATTTAGCATTCGGATGTTGTATTTTTTTTAGCTGAAAGAAATAGTAGTCCAACGGGATGAAAACACATAAATATCACTACGTGTGTAAAACATATGTTTGGGTTTTTGGCAATCTCACAAATGCAACAAACAGCGGCAATGCCTTACAGGAAGATTTGTAATTCTTCTGCTTTTGTAAAATACAATTTTAAAGTACAAAAATTCCTTATTACTATTTTGTTTGTGAGCAACTTTCCTGACCTTTTCTGTGCAGCATCAAGCTATGCTTAAATCAAGCTGAATGTGTGCACAGCGGGTTTACCAATAAAATGCAAGAACTATAAATTACAGAAGGGAACCAAAGCGATTTAGTGGAGAGAAAGAAATGAATTTGTCCGACAGAGCTCTGGAGACGAAGGCAGGAGTGGAGAGAAAAATCAACTGGGAGAGGCTTTACTGGAAAAGCAACCTCAAAATGACACGTTAAATGTGGCCTCGTAAAAAACAAGCATGGCGGGGAACAAATCTCACTTTCAGAGAGTTTTGTATGACAAAAATGGTGGCAATGACATTCAATTGTGAGAGTGTATAAATTTCATAATAACCATAAGTCTATTTTCAGTCTGCTAAATTAATTAAATTAATAAGATGCTTTTATGTTTAGAATATAATTGGATCATTTAAAGGGATAAATCTGCAGCATTGTCTTAAAATTATTCATATCAAACCGATTTAGAAGCCTTATTCTGAATGTTTGGGAGTTAAAATCAAAACCCATACCTTCAATTTTTAGCCATTAAGCAATCAATGTAATATGTTATGTTATTGGCAAATACATTTTTCTTTCTAGGCAAGCTTGATAATATTAACTGGTATTAGATAGTTCTAATGTTAAACCTGCTCAGTGTAAAACTGCAGAGGAGATTTCACTGCTTTGTAAATTGTCTCCATAGTGTCTAATAACAGCACTCGGTAGGAGCAGCGTTTCGCAAGGCAAACAGCTTTTTTTTTTCCGTCGCGAAATCTACAATTTAGGCAGGCAGACAATCTGACCCGATGCCATTCAGTTTGGGAAACATGAGACAAATTGCAGCTGTCAGTAGATGTTTTAAAACCGTTTGTGCTGCACAACACAGCAGAGGAAGGAAGGTATTTGGCAGGAGAATATTCAGTGGGTTAAAGCTGAAGAACCTCTGGTATCGCCATTGGCTCTGCAACCCTCCAATATTTACATGTAAGCAATCTGGTCCATTAAAACCACAAGCCCACAAAACATTTCATTGGGGTTGCACACAATCACCACATTAAAGGATTTGAACAGCATGCAGAGGTGTGCACTTGCAAATTTGTTGAAACCAGTAGAAGATGGATTCGACAGAGAGGGAAGGAAAGAAAGCTTTTGAGTCAGACTGCAGCTGATCTGGTCAGTGGAGGAGATGTGACAATAGTTCCTATTCAGAGCAGCCACAGAGAGAGAGGCGGCTGCAGAGGCCAAATATTGTCATCGGGGAACGTTAGCCAAGAGCTGAAGCACAGCCAAAAGGGAGCCAGAGATCAAATCTGGCTTTGATGGCCAACAGTTACCCCCCTCCTTCAATGACACGCCTACCCTTGTGTGTCTTGGGAACTGTACAAACCTTTCTGTATGAATGCATTTGTGTTTGATCTGTTTACACCATCAAATGGAACTCAAAATCCTTTGTCGTTCGTCATGACCTTTTTCTGTTAAATGTAGAGGATACATAAAAACGGCTACAACAAGACCAAGGTTTTCTATCTAAATGTCTGTTTTTGTTTCCCCTAGGCTAGTGAAACAAAATACATTTTTCTTGCTATCAGCTCTGACTGCTTTAATGAAACTATACTGTAACAAACATTACTTTAAAAAAGTCTTTAAGGGACTAAGAGATAGATCTCCTTAAATTGAACACCCTTAAATTCAAAGTTTAGTAAATCAATTTCAGGTTTGACATGTCCATATCAAACCAATGAGAAGGAGCAAGCTTTAGAAAACCTTTCGGAAAATGAAAAATAACATGTATGTTTCCATGCCATCTCAAAATACTATAATTATCCTACTAAAATATTGAAAGACATCTTGGTACTTTTAGATCAATGCTATAAATCCTTGCAAATGGGCTTACATCCACCGTCACTTCATTGGTTGTAGGTGGTGCAAAATACATTCACTTTATAGTTTGCAGGAAGTATATCTTTTTTTCAGTATTTATTTTGCTTCCAATTTTACTCAAGGATTTAAAGATTAAAGTTTTTCCAATTGCTTTGAGACTTTGCTGTGACAATAGCCGTTTCTATTTAAAGTAACTATTCAAGAAATTGAAGCTTTGTAAATTATAACTTATTTAAAGGGAAAAAAGGCTATGAACCAAACTGTAACTTTGCTCTCCTTATTAAATCATTAGTAACCGCGAGTAACCACATTTTCATAGTTTGATTTTTCTTAGCCTGGTTACTGCCAAAATCAGAACAATTAAATCACCTCATAGAACCTGAAACCATGAAGTACGTTAAACAAGCCAAAAGCAGCATATATATATATATATATATATATATATATATATATATATATATATATATATATGTATGGATTAAGTATTTTAACAATATATATCGTAATCAACACCAAGATTTTCCAGATTTGTAAAGTTTTGTTTTAGGATCTGACTTGCTTTACATGTAGCCTTATCTATGTCTATCTGCAACCCCCTCTTTTGCACACCCACTGCCTCTCTGGATCAAAGGTTTCGGAACCTTTTGCCACATGGGCCAAACTCATCGGATCAAGCACTTGATTACAGCAGTTCTGTTTACAATTTTTAAAAATCAAAAGATGCTTGCCTGTTATCAACAATAAGAGCATGATTTGGGTAATTCTTTCTTTGAAAACATTTGCTTTAGTTTGTCAAGCATTTAATTTATCCCCACAACGTAAATGTTCTCAAGTTAAAAGTTGAACATGTCTACACATTTCAGAGCAAGCTTTTAGTGCTTCAAATAAGCATTCAATTACTTTAATGCTTTTTCCACATTTAGGAGGGGTTCCAATATGTGTGGAGAGAGCTGTAAGAGACGTGAAAAAAATGTCTGAAAATTTTAAATAGGTTGGTTTTCAAGTATCAGGTATTCAAACACAGACTTGCAGACCTGGGAATGAGGGAGTACGATAGCTGGAATGTCTTGCAGAACAAGAAACTGAAAGTGGGAATCAGGCAGAGCTTTTAAAGCATCGAGTCATGCTTTACCAAGGCCCATTTCTCAAACCGTGATCTCTCACAGGGGCTTAACACATGGATGATTACTACACTGTTACTGCTGCAGTTGTCTGGCAGTGAGACATGGCTGTAGCAGCCCCCCCCCCCCCCCCATTTGTTCCAGACTGGAATGCCTATATTTAGAGCGCTCCTTTCTGCTGTTATGGCTGTTGAATCATTAGCTTCGTTTAACCCTTCTTTACCTTCAACAAGCTGGCGGGCTGAGGGTGAACCCCTCAGGGTTAGCGCCTAAAACCTGCCTCCCCAAACCAGAGTTCCCAAGCCAATAAATGGAGATTGTTTGGAGAAAATTTGAAGAAACCTAAAGCTGGAGGGTCCAAGAATAATAATAGCAACGTTTTTTTGGCCTGAAAGGGACGTCTGTCTCTCATCTTATTTTGTTTGACATGTAAGAGGGATGGTGATGTTGACAGGTTAGTTAGAGGCCCTGACCTTTAATCCACTGCAACCTTTAGGGGACATTGTCCATATGTGGACAAACAAAGATGAAAACAATTAAAAAGATATTCCAACTGGCATTTAAATGATCAAAGTGTCTAGTGAAATTTCTAGACATCTGTAACTCTAGACCTAAACATCCATGATATTGACTTAGTGTGACTTTATGGCATCCTCTGTAATACAGCAGTAGTCACAGGCTTCATGTGAGACAGAGGAATAGAAGAAAGTTCTGTAGGTTAAAAAAGAGACAAAACATGGTTGTCTCTATAAAGAAAAAAAAATAGAACTGAGATAAGATGGAAATGTTTTCTTTCAGACTGGAATAAACAAAGACCAAAATGAGACACAGAAAAAACAGGGATTAAAATAAGCAGATTGGCAAATCCATTAGTTTGCTGAAAGACAGACAATCAATCAGCTGGATTTTAAATCGATACACAGATTAACCCAATGAACAGGTGTTAAAGAGAGCAAATTGCAACTTTCTAATTATTGAGACTATTTACATTTGAAAATTAGAACATTTTGAGATTTAAAATAAATGTCTTACTATTATTTGGTTGTAATATTAACCTGTCTCTGAGAGAGAGAGAGAAAGAGAGAGAGAAAGAGAGAGAGAGAGAGATTGAACATCAGGCACCCTACCTCAGTTTATGAACCATGTTTTTCCTATTATTGGGATTTTATGGAAACTGGGACAATAAACTTACAGCCACTTCTACTAAGCCAGTTCATTGCTATTATAGACTGACTCATATCCCATTAATGTTAAAACAACAACAAAAAACAACTACAGTTAATATATTAAATAATATATATATTTTTTAAACATCCAATACTAATAAATATGAATTTTTCCCATTTTCTCTGCGAGAGCATTACTGGATCGTATATGTTGTCATGTTTAACTAATCATCAGCAATATTTTAAATGCAAATGCATTCACCATCCTTTATAAGCTCTAAACTTGTTAAAAAATCTTAATTTACTTGCAGTATACATCTGAGATGACATATTTTCAGAAGAATGAAGCTGCAGGGAGTTTATAACAAGTTAGACGAGGAAAAAAAGGGAAAGCATGATGAATCAGGAGCAATATTTAGTTATAGTGCTGTGATCTATTAAAAAACTCAGTATTTACCAGATTCTCAAATTAAAGATCTAACCTCAAGGGTTTGTGAATTATAAATTAGGAGAATGAGTCACAATCGGATTCATTATCGAACAAAATTTAAAAAGTGTGAGAAATGGCTAAAACTTAAGATTTCAATCTTTTGGGGTTTTATTCATTTTTTAATTCAACTCTTCGTGGATGAACATGCACAGTCTAAAGCGCCCTGACGCTCTGGACGTCTGCAACAAAGATTTGAAACAGTTGACTCCTCCCAAACTAAAGATGTTGATCAGCACCATTAAAAGTGCTCCGGGCAAACCACACATCTGTCGAATGGGGATTTACTCCCTCCTATTTACATCTTGGCACCTACATCGTCCTCGCATTCCCATGATCGGAGTCGAGCGCTGATAAACAACGTCGGCCTGCCAAGTTTTCTCGGCTTGTTGATTGCTGTTGGGTTTGACTTGAATTAGGACTAATCTGAGATGATGCGATCTGTCTGTCAATCATAGCTCTGGTTAGCCAGAGAAGAATGATTGAGAAAGGGTGGATGGGCCTAAACATCCCAGTGTTACACAGTAAATATTATCTCCTGAGGTATAAACCTGCAAATATTGGACCCAGCAAACAGGAGGATGTCTTAAGGTTAAGTTTTATATAGTTTCTGTGGGTGTTCCGCTCATGTGAAACAAAGTGGAGGCAAGTGGTCAGGAAGGTACAGCTGCATGACTGTAAGTTTGGAAGGTTGATCATACCTGTGTGGATCTGCCGGTGAGCCTCCAGGGATTCCTCGGTCTGGAACTGGGCGCCACACTGGTCGCAAACAATGGCCTTCTCTCCAGCTAAACAGTAAGAAAAAAGGAAATACTTAAAAAAAAAGAAAAGCTTGTAGGCTGTTACATTCAAACTTGTACAAAAAAAAAGTCTACTCTGCAGCTTTTTTGGCAAAAAAAAACAAAACCTAAAAAAAATGACCTTGAATGTTTTATATGACCCACGAACATGAAAACAACCTGTTAAATGAAAAGCCATGTGGGCAAGAGGTGAGTTTTGGCAAATTTACAACAATAAATTATTCTGGAACAATAAATCCAGAAGCAATGATTTAAAGGTAAGATGTAATAAACTTCAAGTAGAAAAAACCTTATTTTCTTTCATTGTCACACAAACACTGACGTTACGCTGTCTACCTAAACTGCAATATGGCTTGTAAAAGGCACAAAGTAGTGCAAGACAAAAATGAGAGTTAGGAACCACCACTCTGCATGAATGTTTGGCTATTTTAACAGCTTAGCTGATAAATTCAGGAATCTATTTACAATTTCTTTTAAATCGATTGCACAACCTTACTATGGTTTCAGCTGGTTGTCTCTGGGATCTTATTATTTTAGGTCATAGTTTCAATCTGGTGACCACAGATGATAGGATCCATTTAACCTGCCACAGTTTACCCCCATTCTAACAAATGTATTACCTATGCAAAGCTGTGTCTCTGTACCCTGTTGTTATAACATGCTTTAATTTGCGCCAAACGTTTCATTTTCAGAACTTAAATAAAGACATTGTTCTCTGTAAATTAGTTTCCAGTGCATTTAGTGCTCTAATCTGTACAATCCCTCTATCCGCCCTCATACTGGTCAGACTCCAGACATGAAGCCTCATGAATATGTAAATTGTGTCAGAGGATGTTATGTCCTTCCAGACACTCGTTCCGTGGGTTGGTACTCTCTGCACAAGTTCTGATATGATTTCACTTAAAAAAAAATGCAGCTATGAGTATGATTAAAGACGTCAAGTAAAAGTAGGAGTTCATATAGCTTCGCTATGGTCATGAGCCCAAGATCAGGTCCAAAGAATTGAGAACCACAAGTGAACAAAATAAGACTCCTCAGAAGGGTGACTGAACTTAGCTTCGGAGATAGGGTGAGAAGCTTCAACATCGCAGGGCGATTTGGATGGAGCTCTGTGATTTTTTAAAGAGTTTGTATATCTTAACACTAATTCTTAAACCCAAGACAAATCAGTTTTATCTGACGCTTTAATGCTGATCTGTGAGTTAGCACAAAACTGCCACTACAACATGCACAAGCTCAAACAATCACCCGGAACTCCTACCATGAATAAATGAATGGTTATTTCAAATTTTTGATTGTTTACCTACATTCAATTCTAGCAAGGGACTGCTTTTAAATCAACTGCGAGTTTATGTGATAAATATTAGCGCAATAGTGCTGTGTTATTGAACAGTAAATGCTGCAATTTAACTGTTTTAGTTTCTCCCAAACGAATGTGATTTATTTGGGCAACCATGTCTCTTTTATGGCCTTAAAGACCAAAACACAACAGATCAAACTTTGCATTTGAACCAACAGAAAATAATGTTTAATGATATATGTAGGAATTACAACACATTACAGTGGATTGAGTGTCACACATTGCAAGTCCAAACTATCCAATCAAGATAGACCTGGTTTGTGATAGTCATAGTCAATCTATGGCAAGAAAATAAGGCACTTCCACTTTTTGGGAAACACTAACTAAATCAGTCAAATATCAGCATATAATGCTGTTTTTCACACAGGCTAGCGGTTGTTGTGAATGTGGTCCGTCAGACAGAATTTAGGGTACGGTAAACATTTGAGTATGAAGTTCACCTCACCCTGAAAAGAGCTCGGAAGTACAGAAACAAAAAGACTCTAGTTGGATCTTGTGTGTGAGGTAAAACATAGCATTGAGTATTAAGCCATCAAAACAATGTTGGTCAAACCTCCGATTATGTTGCACAACATTTTGCTTCTGCTTATGCAATACTAAGAAGCACGCAGCCATAGAGCTGCAGGATGGATTGCCATATTGCTGCATACTTTATCAATGTGTACAACACTGAGTAACAATAAAAGAAAAAGAACACTCATGCAGGGCGCTGTTGAAGGGTGCTGCAGATCAAACTAAAGTAAATTACTTTTTTATGGCTTGGCAACTAGCTCCTTACATGCCATACACATCACACATCAAACAGAGACACAAACATACCAAAGTCTTTTTAACATCTGGTTGTTGTGAGTGCTAAACAGTGCTGTGTATGTGTGTGTGTACTTGTTTAACTATTCCACTAAGGACCTTCTCTGGGTTATTCACCAACTTTCTGTAGACCGACTGACTTTATGGGGACCAAAAGCATTGGAGCCATTTTTGTTTGGTAAATAGTTATGGGTGAATTTATAGTGTAAATCAAGTTTTTGGTAAAGTTATGGCATAAAATATGGCTATAGATGAAGTTATTAAAATAAATGGAAGAGAAAAACAAAGTTCTAATATGGGTAGAAATATAAACTTGAGCATGTGTATGTGTGCATAGCAAGCACAGAGCAATCTCCCCTGACTAGACTTTGGCTTGTTCTTGGCACGGCCTCCTGGGTTACGACACCTCCACGGAAAGAGAGAGAGAGAACAAAATGAAAACAGGAAGCCAATTCTTAGATGACACCCAGAAAAAAAAAGTAAGGGAGAGATGTGCTTGTGTGGTTTTGCAACCGCAGTGACATTAGGGAACGGCTTGTACTGTAATAAGCTCCACCAAAAGCAGAAATGAAACGGACCGTAACATGACAAAGACTGCCAGACAGCGGAGGCGCTTATGCAACAACTTATGCAAAAGACGGGATGGTGCACATGTGAGGGTGACTAGATTGTGAGCCCCTGTAATGTAACCTAAAACGCTCGAAAATCCTGGATTAATGTGTAATATCACAGCATTTATATTTCGGAAAGTTTACTAAATGCTGAGCTGGCGAGAAACGCTGGCTTTTAATTGGCTGCATGTTCAGGGGCCGTCCTTTGCAAAGTTAGCTGCATAGATGGCCATATGGGTGAATTAGCTTGGCGAAAGCATCCACTTAACCTTTGGAGGAAACAGACAGATGTAGGCATATTCCCTTCATCTCTCCAGGCACAGTGTCTGAATCGTATTCATCACAAACGGCCTTTGTTGCTGCCAAAACCTCTGAATTATCACTGCTGTATGTATAATTATTAGTTATATGACCTGCAGCTGCCCAGATCAAATTTGCTGGACTCTTTTCCACGTATTGATACGACTTCATCGACTGCCCTCGCAGAAACCACCTGGGACCATTTTACAACCACAGAAGTGAAACTCTAGCTCTGTCAAGTGAAATAGATGAATTATATCAAAGCAAATACGCATTCTGGTTCAACAATTGATCAGTTTTCACTACTGAGTGAAAGTTACCAGAAATGCTTTAGCGCTTTGCACAGCTTAATCTCAAACTCTCTGGAAATTTTAGGTGTTAAGTAAATAAAAAAAGTAGAAGTTTCTATTTTACCCACAAGGATATACATGCCATGTTGTTATTATGTTTACCAAGTTATTAAAAACCAAAACTCAAAACGTTTTAATATTAAATCAAATTGAATGATAAAAAAAAGGAACTTAAACCATTATAAGCGAATGGGATTGAGTGCATGACCCTTTGCAAATGCGACTTGGCTCACGGCGATGACTGTGATATGAGAGGTTGTGCAGTTTATGTTTTTAACAGAAAAGTTACATCATAGCCTCCACGATCTTGGGGAAATGACTGACATGACAGCTGTTTAGCGGACAGTCAATAACACACTCCAAATTCAGTGTGTGGGACAGAAAAAAATCTTTGTTTAGGATCTGGCACTTTAAGGGGTTCTGTGCTGAAGCATGTTGGCCCACTGTTTTTTTTTTTGAAGTCCCGTCAATGCAGCTATCTACCAGGAAATTTTCGAGCAACTTGTGCTTTATTCTGCAGACAATAGAGACCAGTGATCATGCCGTTACTGTGCTATACTGGGCAACAAACTGGCCTGACCAGAACCCCATAGAGAATCTATGTATTTTCGAGAGAAAGATGAGAGACCAGAACCAAGAAAGCGGACAAGCTGAAGGCCAATTTTAAAGCAGTGCAGATATTTTACAGTGGATGGACATACAGTTCCTTGGGACCACAACTCTGTGTAAATACTCTTTTTTGTTTTGATAATATTTTACTAGTTAGGTTATAAACACCTGTTATTTAGAATAATCAAAGTAAAATTTAAATCAAACAAAACACTTGAAATATATCACTTGATGTGATTATGTCCAACTTAAATTTACTTTTTGAATTATATAAATAGTTATTTCCACTGATATTCTATATATATTCTATATTGAGTAGGTATATTGATAAAAACAAAACTTTGTCATTGAAGTACCTGCATGCTTGCTTGGGGGTGTTTTTTTATTAGTTTCACTAGGCAGTCAGTCACAGCAACAATGTGTCAGTTAGATTAACACTTGCATGATTAGAAGTAATAACTGTGACTTCCAGACAGCGATTGAACACCATAACCAGTCTTTTGGGAGGCCAGGAGGAGTGTGCTAAATGGGCCAAGGATGGAGTTTTAGTGCAGGGCACGCCCCTGCTTGTGGCACAAGGACATAAATTGTCGGTATGCGGCGTGGGGGATTGGGGGTGCCTGTATGGAGCCTTGCTTCAAGGAGAAAGGAGCTGCGTGAGGTCACTGCAGGGCAAAGAGGGAAGGAAGAGCAGAAGCTGAAGTATTCAGGGTGCACAACGCCAGGCAGCCACCCGGCCAGATGCCCGTCGCTCCAGATAGCTTGCTAAGTGCTAACACGGGGGCCCCTCTGTCTGCTAATAGACTCCATCAGCGATATTCAGTGCCAAATTAAAGGGATAAATCTTAAGAGCCCCTTTGATCACAAGACGGAGAAGCTGGTAGTTCAAAAAGGCAAGGCAACTAGGATAATGGGGGAGTCATGCTGTGTATCTTGTTATGTGTGCTCTAAACGATATATATGCTTGCAGAGTCAAAAGGAGCCCAATCTTAAATTTCATAGTTTTCACAACACAAAAAAACAAAGCAAAAAACAAACAAAAAAAAAAAAACAGGAAGATGGTGAAGATGCAACTATGTGCAGAGAAAATTAACTGTAAAAAAATTAACTCCAAAAACTCTACAAAAAAGACAGAGATTAGCGGCTGGTAGATGTTAGACACTTAACCCTTGACTGAATTTAGACAGAAAAAAAAAAAAAAAGTTACACAATCAATATTAAGTTAGCGTGTATTGAGGGGTGGGGGGG
>JAVLVB010000161.1:961560-974052 GCA_032876305.1 Orestias chungarensis | reverse complement strand
CACACACACACACACACACACACACACACACACACACACACACACACACACACACACACACACACACACACACACACACACACACACACACACACACACACACAGTGTCTGGGGAAAATACACGAGACACTTCCACATGAAGCCTCTAAATTCAGACTCCTTCAAAATGGATGAGCTCACGTTGCAACATCATTCACCCTGCTTTTTTCCCCTCAGCTCAACCTCCTAATCCATTTTGAAACAAACCAATTTGTTTGTCCAGTAGGTCAGAGATAGGTCCCTGGCCTCACTGTTCCCAACCCTTCTCTACAACTGTTTATTTCTCCTACTTCCTTTGCCGTACTTTCTCTGAATGACGGAGCCATTTCCAGAGTTTTTGTCCCCCGGGAGATCGAGGGCAACTCAGTCCACAGTCATTCCTCCTCCTGCAAACCCCCCCCACACACATGCACACACTTTCCTGTAGTTTCTTCTGCCCTTCTACTGCTTTTGCTTTCATAACAATTCCCTTTACAGTGATGTAAAAAACTGAGTCCATCATGAATCATTTTAAATGCAACTTTCAAGAGACAGAGATTCTGTTCAATGCAACTGGAAAACAAATCTTTAAAGACACAGATCGTAGAAAGAAAGAAACACAGCTGATGCCTGTTTGCATAAGACTGCAAACCCTCAAAAATACCATTTTGAATATTTTTTTTTTTACATGTATTTTCAGCATACATACGACTTTTTAGTTACAGATCAGCTGTTCCTGAATAATGGTCATCAAGAGTAATTACAAAAATAAGTCATGAAGGGTGTGATTGTTCAAAGGTATGAATCAGGAGAAGGGAGCAAAAATATTACATAGCAACCCATATTGATCCATATTATTCTTGGATTTTTAAAGAGAAAACTTGTCTTAGAAAGCTCAAATGCCATTGGCTCCTGCAAAGCAGCATTAATTTTCTTTGGCACAGATTGGCTGTAACACCAAGAGTGGAGATAAGAAACGTTGTTGATGTTAGCTTCTGCAGTAATGCTTAGGCAGTTTCCATTGACAGTATTATTTTAAGGTGGTATTTGTAAAATTGTAAAGGGCAGCTACAAGTGGAGTCAAGTACTTATTAACTTCTGCTATTAGTGGAAAGCTATGATCCTTAGTGCCTGCAAATACCAGGGCTTCAAAGTAGAGATTAACAGGAACAAATTAAGTGTCTTGAAAGCCTACCTAAAGGACGTGTTGGTTTTGTCATAAAGCCTGTCTTACAGACGACTTTATTTGTTGGGTAATGGCATTTTCTAGTGATGCCCGATGGTGAGACATAAATGCATTCTTTGGTTTTGTCTGTAAAGTGAGATTAAGGTGGGATGAACGCTTCCTAGATCTGAGAAAATGCCCACTCAGGTTTATGATTCCCATCTTTTTGTCCAGTAATAGCAGTTACTCTGCCCTTCATGACACTGACCAAACGCTTCACCAGACTCTTGCCCTCTCCAGACCATTGCCTTTGTTCTCCTATGACTACCCCTTAAAGGTGAAAGGTGCCACGTGTTTTTAGCTCTACATCCAACCCCCCTCTGATTGAAAAAGAGAGACAAGAAAATGAGGCTTTGACACTTATCCCTGCTCTCAAGCCACAGATGCAAAGGATATCCCACAGGGTCATGGGTGGATTATGTGTGTAGGTAAAAGGGTGTGTGAAAAAAAAAAAAAAACTGGCCAGGATGCAAGAACTTGAAGCCAGAGGAACCACCTGGGACTCCTCTGGTGTGAGGAGGCAGGAAGTTAGTTAATGTTCTCAGAAATGTTGAAAAAGAAGATTTGTATATGTAGCTATGGAGTGTGGTATTCATCAACAAGTCCTCCCATACATGCAAACCCTGGTTAAGGGCATCCTGTGAACTATGGTATCAGCAGTCCAGGGTAAATACAGCATATACTGTTCTACAGGTCATTTGGAGTTTCACCAGAGACAGCCAGGAACATCTGATTTTAATTCATTGATGTAAGACTGATTTTAATGCATATCAAGCCATAAAAAGCTTTGAAAGCCACAGAAGTAGAACAGACATTCAAAATGTATCCATTATTTCTTTTTTCACAACAGGGTTCAACTTTATAAAAAAAAAAGAAAAAAAAAAAAGAAAGAATTTTTCAAAGTCATTTATTTGGTTTAGACAGTTAACTTCATTGGAATGGGTTTAAGAAGTAAATACAGTCTTATTATGAATCGCAGTAGCAAAATGACACTCATGCTTATTTATTTAATAACAACTTTGAAAGTGTCAAACTTGTTGCCACAAGCAGTTTAGTAACTGAACAATATAACATCTAGCAGGTAACGATTGAATAAAGACCATGGTATGTGGTGAATAATCTATTATAACACCTTTCCACTCTTGTATTTAAAGAAACTACCCTTGTCCCTTCTTTAGTAATGTAAGTCAAGAATCAAAATTTTATGCCTTCATTTTATTAGACGTACAATTAAAGCATTACACAACTGAATTCAGAAAATACTTGAAATGAAAAATGAAATTTTACTTACAAAGGACACTTTGCAATTACTTTGTCATGCATTAAATCCCACGTCAGGGGGCATCATTTTAGTTTATATTGCAAACAAAAATTTCACATAGACAGCTGTGTTTGTTGCTGTAGTGCAACCACAGTATGCACACAGAGTTGAGTATTACTACAACATATCAACAAATACGATAATACGTCAACATAATATAGTAACCATAACTGATATCAGTGTCTAATCATAGGTTCAGGGATCTAAACTAATCAATTCAGCCCTCGGTTCAAGGTTAACCAACTTAAACTAGTGAGGTCAGTGGAGTAGGCTGTTAATGTATAATCTGATCAAAGTCATTGAGAAAGAGTCCACCATAAGGGTGACTGACCAAAATAACAAGGGTCATGTCAAACGTTTATCTGTCTATTCGTTATGCATTAAAATTCATTCTTTTACTATACAAAACCAAAGGATGACCTTGAGGCATAAACGTAACGTTAAGACTAATATTATTTGACTGAATGCAACATATCAAAAACATTTTCACGTACATCAATAGCAAAAATTTCAATGATTTCATCTGGTGATTAATTACTACGTTTTATGTACTGCATGGCTAAACTTTGAAGAATCAAGAGTTGGTTATGTGAATGATAGGATTAGAAACCTGTACCATAATAGTCACTATTATAATTTCTGTTTGGATGATCTATTTTCCAAAACTGTGGACCTTTGAGGTCCTATAGCGCTGTATTCGTGGAACGATTTAGTTTGCACTTTACTGTAATGATTTACCAGATGTTGTCACTGATGATAATGTCTATGTGTATGTCGACGATGCAGTGACTGAGTTTGCCATTAGCTTTATGTACGTCTTTCTCACACTGACAAACCCAGAAATAATTAAACTGTTGTGCATTTCTTTAATTTTTAATATGTCTTAACATTTTGTCTTTGGTATTTTTAATGGATGCATCTGGTTTTTTGTTGTTTTTATTAAAACTAGATTGAAGGAACAAAAACAATAAGTTTGACTGCAGCTATATATTTTATAATTTCAAAGAAAATGACTAAGGCCTTCTCTTTGAGATTCTTAAATTATGTATTATCTTTAATATTTTGTATACCTCCGTTTTTGTTAAAGCATTTTAAATTACATCCATTGTAATTCATTAAATCTTTCTAAAAAATAAATACACTAAGTATACTTTCCACCTTATTCTACAAATGCTTTGGCCAGCTATTGAACCTTTACCCTTACGATCAACACAACCTCTAACCAGCTGCTGGCAATCCAGCTATTGACATTCTCTTTACAGTGCTGTAAATGCATTTATAGTTGAAGAGGGGACAGAAGAAAGTGGTTGCTGGAGGGAGGCAGGAAAACTCAGTTTGGATGTAGTTTCAGCCTGGGGAGGTGGAAGGGGTTCTTAGTGGTTGGCTGAGGTTTGAAGGAATGACAAATAAAAAAAAAAACACTTGTTGCTTTGTTTTTGTTTTTTTGCATTTCTTTAGTAGTACTAAGAGAACACGATCAATGACGAGCACTGGGGGATTTAAAAGAAAAGAAAAAAAAATAGCACAAAAATTAATGGTGTAGTTTGCGAGACAAATGTATTTATCTGCCTAAAACCTGTAAAAAAAATGCTTATTCATTACCAATATTTTTTGTTTTTTCATTTGCAACTGCTTCACTTTTTAATACTTTACACTGAAAATGTAGGCAAGTTACATCTCACACATGCCCCCAATCAAGCTGTATCCTGTCAAGGATAAAGTGTGAATTGTATTTTTTTCTCCCTCATCTCTCCCTATGTGTCATTTTCCCTTGTCCTCAAGGACACGATGCAGCGCGCCGGAAGGTGCAACAGCAACGGGTCTCCGTCACCCCAAAAATTTTGTTTGTGCTCATGTACCCCATGTGTGTGAATGACAATAAACGATTCCTGATTCCTGATTCCTGAATCCTTTCCTAAGCTCAACAACCTGTATAAATTTAGTGTTTAGGGCCCATTCTTTGCTGCTTTCAAGTCACACACTGTCCACAAGCAATGCTCAGGTTATTAAGGCTGCACTCTGAAACCAGGGTGGAAAGCTGGGAATACAGTGAGCACTTGCGTAGTAAAACAAAAACAAAGAGGCAAAGTGTGTAAAATTGGCAGAGAAAAAAAACACTGGTTTTAACCTCCCTGTAAACGATTGTGATGGGGGTCCGTCTGCAGACGCTTTACCTAGCAGAGCAACAACGTTGTCTGGCAACCAATGACCGGCTGTTGAATGGACAAAATTGCTTTGTTGATGTCGGAGTAGAATAGTCACACTGGTTTGAGATGACAGAAAAGCAACAGTTAAACAACCACTCATTACCACACATCCAGAAGTAAAAGCCCACACTGGGTGCCACGACTGCGAAGCTAGATTTGCACAGGCTGTCCAAAATATGACAAAGCCTAACCAGAAAAATGTTGCCAAGTTTAAACTGTCAGCTATTTAACCGTTGAGAGGCCAACTTTAAACTTTTTCTTTAAAGAGCAAAATTCACGAGTCTATCAATTATAGCAGTCAAACCATCAGCCTACCACCAGCACACTGACATAAGTGTTCATTTCTGAAATGCTGTTCACTCCAAAGGACTCCACTTTTACAACCATTGACCTTAATTAACCAACACAATGCCTGTGGAGCTTTAAAAGTATGTTCTTGATTTTGAACCAGGAATTCTTAGGCTTGTGTGTCGCTGATCAGATAAATATTTTCTGAAAACAAAGTTGATTTTAGTTGATTCAATTTAACAAGAAGGGGCATATCATTTTTTTATATTTTATATTAGATTCCATTTATAGTCTAATATTAGAAAACAAAGTTTTTTTTAATTTTTATTAGGTTATTATTGGTTTGACAAGCTAAAAACCCTTGAGATTAATAAAAAAAATTAAAAAAACTGAATTAAATAAATCTGTGAGGTGGCAAATACTTTTCAAACCTCTGTCTAAATAGGAGTGCCGCATGGTATTAGAAAGTCATTAATCAGTGATAACATTCTTACAATACGCTCAATATCTCTTTGGCATGCAAAATGTGTATTCATGACATCTGAGAGATATTAGTCAACAGGCATACCATTATAAATAGTCCTCTGTAATGTTAGTATTGCAGAGGCTAATACAGCATTGATGTTTATTTATATGCATAGATACATATGCAGTGTACATGTGGTCTTTGTAAGTATTGTTGTAAACTTTACAACAGGTCGAAGCTTAACCAGATGAGCCCCTGGAGGCATGAATCATATGCAGAACAGAGGATATCTAAATGCTTTGAAACGGCATTAAAAACAAAACAAAAAAACTAACTTGAAGCATGTTTTCTTTCACTGCAAACAGGTGCATTCATTTACATACTTGTTATTTTGTTTAACTCCAAAATCCTCTCCCCTCCACATTGTTAAATCTTTCACATAAAACTTAATAAGAGCCAAGTTCAAACAAGCAAATCGGATCAATTAGGAGAATTTCACTTGGAGGACTATTAAGGGATATAAACTTACCTCAAATTACCGCACATGTTTTAGTCATTGAGCCTGTGTTATCTGTCAAATGACACCCTTCAGACCTTACCGGCTCTTTTCCATGAGGTCATCTGTTTTTCTGCAAATCGGGGGGTAGAAACTGAGCATTTTAATTGCTGAGAAAAGTGAATTATTGGAGAGGGGAAAGAAGTCCAAAGTAAATATTTTGTCCAGGACTACAACACAGATGACACTGAGTTCCAATTATCATTTATGTAACCAAAAGCTCAGCTTCTATAGAGTGTCATCGATAAAAATAACAGTTACAGCAATTTTTATTACTTGTCGCGAAAAATGAAAAGACATGTTTTTTTTTTAAAGCACATGTGAGCCCTGATCCTGGTGTAGACACGCCACTTTGTGTTTAGGGATATGCACAGCTCTGGATATAGAAACATCAGAAGTCCTACTGTAGAGGCAATGAGAGCCCTTGGCAGGCGGCCAAAACTCGGGAAGCATGCGTTTATGTGTGGGTGGAGGTGGTGTGTGTTTGTGGGGGGGTAATCAGCTGAGAAAGAAATAGGCCAAATGGTGATTCTGTGGTTCAAAGCGTTTGTCTGTCCTCTCATGTTACTCTAAGTGGGCCTTTACCCTCCTTCTCTCATTTTGCTCTTACCGTGTAAAGCTATGTGGGAAAATCTATTTTTGCACCACCAGTTTATCCAGCTTTAATTAAAGTGCTTATTTATTTGGTGTTCCGCAAGATGCCGGTGTATACTTGGTTTGTAACCTAAACAGTACATGAAAAACAGTTTGCGGTTGAAAAGGAGAAATGTGTCAAAACATTAAATACTCTGCAGTTTGATAGGGACAGTGTCCCATACTGGTTAGAACAACAAAGAGGTATACTATTACCTATCCCATTTAATTTTAAACTTTGGATTAAAATTAAATGGAACCTGGCCGTTTAGAGAATCTCTAACGGGCCAGGTTCAACTTATTTATTCCAAATGCTAAGTTTTATTTAGATGAATATACTTTTGAAGTTTCTCACTGAAACCTTCCCCTGTTTACAGTAAATTAATGTGCGCCATATTTATTGTTGTGCATCTCCACATATCTAAGTCCCAAAAAGCAAAATGTTCTTGTTTTACAACGCTTTTCTGGGAACATTTGCAGGCCACTCAAGCCCTGAGCCAAGCAGACTGACTTTGGGTCAGTAGGCGCAGACACTATAGCCTCGATATATGAGGAACAGACAGCCTTGAGGCATCAATGAGCTCACTGCCGGCATAATAACATTATGCATCTGCTAAATTTGTACATATGTCTCTGTTAGTTTTAGCATTCTAGCCTTTAGTAATTATTCACAACTCTGTGTATTAATGTGATGTACATTTGATCTATGTCCGTTGGTAGACGTCATTCTTTGGAAGGAGTATGCAGAGCATCGTCTGCAACACCAACGATTGTAATATTTTTAAACAAACTTGTCTCTCTAAACAAGAATTTTAAATGATTTCTTAAATGATTTCTTAAGGGATTAAATGAATAAATGTTTATATAAAGGTGGGATAAGGTCGGATTTATGCTGAAACAAGGTGTAAAAAGCAATCAATGAACACCCTCTTGAATATATCTAATCAGAGTTGTAAACACACAGGAATTTAAAACAAATAAAAAATAACTTTTACAAATAAACAAAATCAGACAAAATAGCTTCACTGTCATTTCAATTTGGTCCTTTACATATGTAAAAGAGACTTAAATTAATAATAATAATATTAATTTAGAAACTTCCAAAAAAAACATGTTTAGTATTACAAGCTAATAAGTTTGAGCTTATTTCCCATATGTTATATCATTGTTTTCATAACACTTTACTTGTTTGTTGTAGGTTGTACAGTGAATATTTCTAAAGTTAAGACGTCTTAGTTGAGCAATAACATTTATTCTTTAATAATGGATTCGATTTGTACCAAACCATTGGAGAACAAATCGAGAACACCAGTAGCAGACAATAATCATTATTTTATTCAGTTTTAATAAGATGACTGCTGCCTCAACTACATGTGCATAACCTAGTACAACAGTCATTAGATTGGATCGTTATTAAGATGTTACAAATCCATTTCAATATTGGCCCTGCTTTGACTATATGTTTCACCCACTAGATAATAACTGTAGCATCTGGGGAAAACAAATCTAAAAGTGTTCTATATTCATTCATTTTTATTTGAAGTTTCCATTTAAGTTCAATGGTGTTGGTATGAAACACCAAAGTAAAAATGTTTGGACATTTCAGCTATAGCTGTTACCTTTTGCCTATGGGGGAAAACAAGACATTTATCAAATGCAAATAAAATATTGTTCACTTTGAAATAACTTTTCTGGGACTAAATTTGGTGTGTTGAGAGGAATTACAGTAGAAGAAGGATTTAAAGATAAACAGGTCCTATTAATAGTTAAGCTACTTACTAATTGAAATTCGTATAGCAAAATTAAGACAAGTGAACGAAGCTTAAAATTCCGTGAACATTTTAGAAAGCGTCTGTAGCGAGGAGGATTTTATAAAACCTGCTGACAAAAACTTCAACAATGGCTACAAATCAATATGTTCTGTACCCTGAAAGACACAAAAAAGATCCTCTGGAGGGTTTCCCAAAAGCCTGTTTACCCCCGGATTGAAGTGCTTTTGCTTCTGACCGGCCCCATTAGTATTCTGTAGCCACATGCTTGTTTTCAACAGTTATAACACAATATCCATGCTTTGCTTTTATGTCGCACCTCCCAGTGGAATTAACAGCATAAAAGCAATCCTTGTGTGTCCTGGCTACTTCCAGATGGCTTTGGGAGTGCTTTTATCTCTTCCCTCTGCCTCTCTCGCTCTCCTTCTCCTTTCACTTTCTCTTGCTCTCTTTATTCCCCCCACATGAAAGTGCCGTCGGCAGATCTTTGCTTAGCCGAGTTCATTCTCTCGTCATCCAAAAAATATAAAACTTTCAAAGTGCATTTCATGAGGGAGCTCTTCCATAAATGGGATTCATAGCTCTCTAATCTGTACTGCGAAATTGATCTAAAAAGTTTCCCAGAGCTATCGGCCAACTTATGTAAAGCAATAAAGTGACGTGCCTCGGAGAATATTTATTTATTGCTATTTACAATCGCCCCCTATCCCGGTTTCCCAGTCGCAGGGAGCAATAGGATGTAACGACAAAAAAAAAAAAAAGAAGTTTCTAAAACATTACAAATACATAACAGACAAAAGTTTAAATCTGTCACAAACATAAATGTGACTCCATTCGATAAATAATATAAAAGTATCCGATATAAAAAGTCAAATATGCTGAGTGGAATGCACTTTAAAGTGAGATGATATGAATGAGATGCCCTATGATGATAAATTCTTGTCACAAGATTTTGTCCATATCTTTGTGCAATAATTTATTTTTCTGACCATTTATTTAACTAAATACAGCCTATATTTTGTCCAAGCATTGAGAAAGACATGTGAACAGAGACAGTGACTGCTCTCAAGAAAAAAACAGGCTTGTGTAAAACCTGCCTAATTACACTCGCCTCTGTGACACAATGAAGAAGCTGTCAAATCTGAGTGACTGACTTTAATTTCTGCTCGTCAGTGAATACCGTTGGCCTAATACGGAAACAAACAGGAGGCGACAGCAATCTAATAGTTACGGTGCAAATGCATAAGCCACTGTTATGTCGTTAAAACACAACAATGTTTTATTGTTCTGTATAATGGGGCAGAAAATGTAGAAACCAGAGCAGGAATGTAATGGTCAGACGCTGTCCATCTCTCAGATAGTGCTTACCTCTCCAGTTTGAAGCATATGGAAAAACGGGATCAGAAGGAGACCCAATTTGATGTGGCACCAATTGGCTTCCAGCTAGAGCTCGATATCTTCTGGAGTAGCAAGCATGGGATTCAGTTTCCATCATATATTGAATCAACTCTGATGAGCCTTCTTCCTCTCTTTAGATCATAATCTCATTTAATGCAGCTAGATGGATTGCACAAAATGTCAGCACTATTTACTGTACTTGAAAGCCTGTGTTACAGCACACTTCATATTGCTCGGTCAGGCAAATATCAGAACAAAAACACTTGAAAATACTTTGTAGATGCATTACAAAACAAATGTTTAAAAAACAAAAAAAGTTAAACTATAATACCAGGGGGAAATAAAAGGTTGGAACCTAATACTATATTCACTTCCTTTCAGTTACTGGCATATACATTTTCTGCATTAAGTCATTTATGTTATGCACAAATATACATTTGCCATATTTCTAACCTTCTGTTTATATAATTTACCTTTGCTGCTGGTATCCCTGAATTTCCCTAATGAGGGACAATCAAGGTTATTTCAATTCTACTCTGGTCTAGCTACTGTATTTTTGTGATTTGAAGTCATTACCAGGAAAGGCAGAAAAAAGTTTTCCAGAACTATTTCTGTTTCCAGCATTGAGTAAAACAGAAGAAATAATAAAGGAGTGTTCCTAATAAACACAATAGGCAGAATAGCCAGAATATGAGCAACATGCTTGGTGTCAACTGCATGCTCTAACTTGAGCAAAAAAGGCAGACTGATTATGGAGCAAACCCCAGATTCTAGTGTTTGTGTTGCATTTAACATTTCAAAAAGAGATGATATTCTGGACAATGAGCAGGTTTACCATTTCTTTTAAACTAAGTCTATAGATTATTTATCAAGATAAAAGTATGAGCATATTTAACATCTTACATGAAATAAATTACATCATGCTGTATTTTCTTTCTTGCAAATCCATCCAATAGTACCCAGATATTATTAAACAGCTTCCTTCCTAGTCTGCCCTGTCACATAATTTAAATATAACAGGCAAAGAATTAGAGGTGATGTTGAAGCGAGTGTCTGACACAAACAGTCACAGCTACAACACTAGATGTGTACCGATTGTGCTGTTACGACGCACAGACATACAAATCCTGGAAGACAACCACGCTCCGTGATCTCCTCTGAGCTGTGATAAATGAATCTTGCATCAGTGACTGTCTGTGTTTGGGTCTGCATGCTCATGTTCTTATGAGTTACACAGTCCTGGCACAATACAAGTAACCCTGTGCGCACACAAACACACTTTCTATCTTTACACAGACTTTCTTCTGATTTAAACCGTCACAGTACATGTCTAACTTTAAACCTAACCTAAACTCAATTCACCTCTTAGTCCTAAACCTAACCCATTTATCTAAATGACTTCTTGCCCCATAAGGAAAAGTCCAAAAACTCTAGTATTTGTTTAGAAAATGGTCCTTACAAGTCAAGAAATACTAAAATACGCACACACACACAAAAGCAACACAAATCTATACTAGCCACAGGCTCCTCTCCAATCTATTTTCTGCTCAGCTGGTTTTAAATGAAGTTATTATGACTCATTAAAATGCCCACAAGCTTGTGGAAGTCGGCCAATTACGATTTAAATTTAGCCTCCTGCTTTCACAACCTTATCTCCCCCCGCTGTACAATCTGTCTCTCATTGCGGATTCTCTTTTTCATATTTTAAGCGGGAAAAAGGGTTTTGTGACGCGTTCAGGAATCCTTTAACGTCCCCTTTCCTCCAATGTAGCTCTCACCCGAGAAGCGTGAGCACGTGGGGGCATCACTGCAGCACGCTAGCGTCTTTGCAAGGAATAATTACATGTTGTGAGGAGAGATAAAAAAATAAAATAAAATAAAAATTTAAACCAGGATTATATTGACATGTGCAGTCCAGATACACATAAAACAGAGCCTGCTCCTCCAAATGTGGAAAATACCACTAATTGCTATACAGAGCTGAAAAAATGGACCTTGCCAGTACCACAAGTGCACACTCCCACATACACAGAACGTTTCTCTGGGAAACTTGGGTCACATGGCTGCTTTTTCTTTTTTTTCTTTTTTTTTAAGTTTAATGTGACAAATATTTTCTTTTCCTATTCTTCATGGCAATTCATGGCAGATGTAACACTTGTGGAGACAGGTTCATCTTTACAAGTTACATAGTGTTTTTGGATTAGTTAAAATTAAGATTATACATACATACATATATATATATATATATATATACACATATATACATACATATATATACATACATATATATAAATATATATACACATATATATACACATATATACATATATATATATACATATATACATATATATATATACATATACATATATATATATACACATATACATATATATATACACATATACATATATATATACACATATATACATATATATATACACATATATACATATATATATACACATATATACATATATATATACACATATATACATATATATATATACACATACATATATACATACACATATACATATATACATATACACATACATATATACATATACACATATATACATATATATATATACACATACATATATACATA
>JAVLVB010000161.1:939956-961460 GCA_032876305.1 Orestias chungarensis | reverse complement strand
TATATATATATATATATATATATATATATATATATATATATATATATATATATATATATATATATATATATATATACATATATATATATATATATATATATATATATATATATATATATATATATATATATATATATATATATATATATATATATATACACAATGGACCAAGTGCTCAGGGGTTTACATGCATGTTTCATGATTTGCAAAGCCAACACTGCCATTAATGTTTTATACTTGAAAGAACTTGCCCAGTGTTTCTGCGTTTGGGTTATATGTCTCTTTTCCATCCAGAGCAATTTATGATGATAAGTTAATTTTCGTTACTTATTTTTACTTGAATGAAAAGTAGTCATGGTTTCATTAATTGTGTGTTTAGCTCACTTAAGAATAGATCAAATATCAGAGCTTGTAGTGCCATTAAGGTTGTGTACTTATTTGCCTTTACTATGTAAAGTCGCCCTGATAAACATTTTTTACGCTAGTTGATTTCTACAATGTGACCACTGGCAAAGGCAATGCTGTCGTTCACTTCTACACCTTAACTTAGTAGGTAGAAATTTAACAAAATTACATCTGGAATCAGGGTGAAAGATTGTTTGGTGATTAGTCAGTGTTATTTTTTGATATTGATATAATGAAAAAGTTGATCAAACTTCCCCATACCAATAATTCTATAAATTAGTTGCGTCTCTCCTATATTTTGGTAACTATACACATACGAATACCATGCTACATAGTATATATATATTAAAAAAAAGCTCTACTGTCATCCTGCTACCCTAAGATGCTCTTAAGGTCCCTCAGCCTCAGAAATTACACTTCCAGAAAATACAATGGATGAACAGGCAGAACATTTCCACCTGATCCCGCTTTAGCCCCTGTGAGCAATGTTCACCTCATCCTGTAACACCCCCCAACCCAAACACACACGACCTATTTTACCATCCCATTCTGGAGCAAACAAACGTCTGCATCTATTCAGCCTGGTCTGTTCTTTTGAGTTAATGGTGTGTGTGTGTTTAATTCACATGCACACACATGTGTTTATAGGTGTGTGTTTTCTACAGTATCACTCGAATTTCCAGGAGAGCAAATTAATTGGCAGTCTTTTGCAATAATTGACTTTTACCACAGACACACACACAAAAGCGTCATGTACACACTGAAAGCAATCACATCTCTCTTAGACACACACACTGCTTGCTGACAACAAAGCTGCTGGGAGGAGGGAGGGATGATGAAGCGAATCCAAAATTCAATCGACTGTGTTCTTGTTTTGAGCAGAAGGCACACAGTGTACTGTACTCTGAGAGGCCATAAAAGTCTCACTCTCCACACACACATGCACAAAACAGCCTTTTGGTAGACACACAGACGTTTCAGCAATCACCGTCCATCAAAACACTTTGTCTCGCATACAAAAATAAGACTTGGCATCAGAGCGGAATACCAAATCAAGCCCATTAAGGGAGCACAGGGGCACTCGCTACTTAGCAACCAAAAGGATTTAAAGCTGCAATATCCATGTAATAAAAGAAATAAGATCAAGTCCTCCTGCTTTTTTTCCCGTATTTTACTCAGAAAATAGAGAGGGCAGAAAAGTCAACTTTGAGCTTTCATTCTTGCTTTTTTTGATCGACAGGCTTACTAGTAATCAACACCACAGAAAAAAAAAAGAAAATAGTAACAGTTATTGGATTATACACTAATCCTCTGGAGCTACTCGTTTGGCAAGAAGTGGTTTCCTCTGGGGTGTGTTATTCCTTTTATTCATTACTGCTAATAATTCTTTGGAAGGGTTAATCTATATTAAATCTCCTTCAATGAGGTTTGGGCTTTCACATATTTTTTACAGCAACTTATTCTGAAGGGGTACCCACTGGTTGACTAAACTTCGCCACCATTTATCTCAGGACAAACGGGCCAATATGTACTGTGTCACTGGAGTTTATCAGTAAAGGCTTTAAAGTTAGGATTATTAGGATTAGGACATTACTAGTTAAACAGCTCTGTAGCTTTAAATCACATTTAAGCATAGACTCTGTAAAAAAAGAAATATTTTTAAAGCAACCAGAGTACATACTCATAAACAACAATCCAAAGCTATAGAATATAAGGTAATAGAATATAATAAAATAGAATAGAATAGAATAGAACAGAAAATCATTAATTGTCCCACTATGGGGAATTCAAGTGTGCTAGTTGTATGTTGAAGATGAATACAAGCATGCAGATTGAAACAAAAGCAAGGAATATGAAAACAGAATACAAGAAAAATAAAACTGTACAGTTATTAAAAATACCATACATTGTTTAAAAAAAGGTGCAAAAACTGCAGACTGCAAGTCTTAACAGTTTCTTAAGAGCAGTTATTGTTATAAAGTCTAGAAAAAATCCATGGTAGATCTCCTTTGCACACCAAGAATCCGCAAATCTGTCTCCAGCTCTGTAAAAGCTTCATGCATGATAGTGAGGATCTTCCAGAGTGTTGTTGCAGACAATTTCCATCCATTATGACTATAGTGGGCATGCCCTCTAGTGACTTCCAGCAGGACAGTGCTCCATGTCAAAGCTCAAATAATTTCAAACTGAACATTGTTGGTTCATGTTCAGTCACTGAGAGTTATGGTAACTGGTTGAGTGTTTGCCATTAATAATCAAGGCAGGTTAAATAACGGCCTATGTCATTAATAGTAGGGTGTGTCTAATACACTGGTTGGGTCAATACATATACAAATTCAATCTTGAAACCACATGGATACCAGAATCCTATAAACTCATCCGAAAAGCTCAAAGGAGATAATTAAGTCATAAGACAACTATTTGAATACAGGTGATGCATTTCTCAGGAGTTAGTTAAAACCTACTCTTTCTTCTCCAGAAAGACTGCCGAAGATGTAAAATGGGGACACATCAGGCTTAGAAGTGGATGGCGCTGTCAGTCTGCTCATCATGGGACTTTATTACAGAGCGGATCAACCCTCACACACTATTCAGTCTGGCTATTTTTTGTGTTTTATTTCTTCAAAAACCCGCTTCTGTTCCCAGAAGCCCAGAGCGTAGGCACACAGAGTTCTTGCTTAAGGAGGGCACTCGCTCCGACTAACACGCTTCCAAGGAAGTCGCATTTGCTCAGGACACAAGTCTAACAAGCACCTACCTCAACCCAGCCCCCTCCACTCCACCATCTCTGAAGGCTACTAAAAATATTAGTTTGACAGCTATGTCTGAGGCTGCTGTATTATGAGTGGACCCCTGTGCTGTGTCACATCTCACTTGCACCCTGCCATGTAATAGAACCCAGCTGGGCATCCTCCACTGGCCCGATCCCTGCGGTGTTCGGAACCATACATCAACAGTGTCAGGGGAAGTACGGGGAGAAGCATAACCTCAGTTTTAAGTTGGAGAGGAGGTTTAATGTTTTTCTACTGAATACTGACCTACTGCTGTTGGTGTTCTTTGTCAATCTGAATCGATGCACTTAGAAAAAACAGCAGTAATATACAGAAGCACAGGAGGAATGTTTTGGAGAAGTTAAAAGCAAGGTTAGGTGTTAAAACAATATCCTGAGCTTTCAACATTTCCAAGATCTCTGTTAAATGTTTAATCTGAACATGGAGAGAGGATAGATCAACAGAGTACCAACCAAGACATAAAAATCATCCTAAATTGACCAGCCGGACATGGAGAGCATTAAACAGAGAAGCAGCCAAGAGGCATCTATTAAGTCTGGATGATCTGCAGAGATATACGGACAATCTTATAAATACAAGTTGACTTTTACTGACCACATTCAAGAGGACGTTCATAATAAGGCTTGCTTACAGGTCCCCGAAACTGCCAACATTATTAAGAGGGTGCTATGTCACCATGAGAACTACAGTAAGCTAAAGATTTTTGGGAAAAATGTTTAGCCTAGGTGAATGGCATGGAGGTGGCACCATTATGCTGTTGGGTGCTTTTCTTTAAGAATGCACAGGGAAACCGATCAGAGTTAATGGGAAGATGGGTGGAAGTAAGAAAACCTGGTGGAGGATAATTTTATAGTTTATGTTCAAGTAGTTTTATCCATTAGAAAAGCCTGGTCAATGTTCCGAGCTAAAGACTATTTGTGTCAGAATCTAGTCTGGCTAAATCTTCAGGTCCAGGATGTTCAGAATTGGTAGGAAAAACCCCTTAATGACTTCATTGCAAAGTTTTGAGTCATTAAAGTTGCATTACTCAGCTGACTGTGGGAGTGAGAGTGTACGCATGAGTTCAGAGAAAATCAGCTGTAAAGCAAAAAAAAAAAAAAAAAAGTTCATGCAAACGGCTTACATTTTTGGTAGATTTGTTTGTCCTGATCCATTTCTTTTACTGCTACTTACATGCTTTTGATAGCAAAGTAGCACCCACCCCTCTTGATTCCCCTAACTCTCGTCTCACTCATGCATACACACCACATCCAGATACACACAAGCACATTTTGTACACACAAGTACATTTAGGAATTTGTGGTCTGGAAGGCAGTCAAGTTTCATTAATTTCTGGGTTTGGGTACAGTACAGTGTGTTCCTGGAATCACATCTGCGAGCAATAATAAATGGTGGAATTTTGGCAGAACATCCAGACCTGCCGGCACAAATATGTCGTCATCACTGTGAGGGAAGAGCCGGCAACGCACCAAAACAGCCGACCGAGTTGAGACAGACAAATGTGCCACGGAGAAGCACACTGGCAAAGACCAATAGGAAGCCTCTTTGCATATTTATGTGATTCACTGCATTTTTTTATTATTTAAATCTTCTCATTTAATATATTTTGCTCCTAAAATCTATCTAGGATCAGAATACAAAAGCGAATTGGCACTAAGAAACCAAGTTTAATAGTTGGTTAAGGGCAGTAGAAAAACTAGATCAGTTCTGACAGATTTCTTTTCAAACAGAAATCTATTTCAGCTTTAGCATCCAGCTGGATAATTATTTTTCTTACATTTTTAAATGATCTACAAGCAGTTTGAGCAACTATATTGTCAAGTTGTTGCCTCTTCCATAGACATAATAAACCACCATACATAATCGGTCTTCATACCACGGTGATGAATCTTTTGTAAGACAAGATGTTATAGATTTTTGAGAACAACTCAAACTCATTTCAGAACAAAAACTAAAATTGTCCGATGCGAAATGTACCCTTCTTAAAACATAAAGCAACTGTATTTATGATGAATATTTAGTGGATATTATTAGTACATAGACTGCTCATCCAGTAGGTTCTAGCTGAACCCAGAACGACATCTAAAGGTTTTTTATTAATGATAATGAAAAAATAGAGAAACCATGGTAGACACCAAGGGGCAAAAAGTTCCAAGGCCACTGCTGGTCATAAACCATATAAAATCAAACCATATTAATCATCTCAAAGACATTTAGGCTTGCAAGATAATTAAGGTCTAAAACTGAAATTTTAGTCAGAAGAAGAATCCTTTTGAGGACACATCAGTCGTTTCAAGGTAAGGAATGGAATGTGATGCATCAAAATATCCGTTTGCACAATGAAGACACATAGGAGCTGTCGGTAGGTTTTCTGTTATTTTACCATCTCAAGATGCATATTCTTGGCATTGGTAAGAAAAAATTATTCAGAGATTTATTATGTTTTTAAGTTTAAAGAAATTTGACCCAGTTTTAGTTCCTTTGTTGGCAATTTAGCTTCAATTTAAATACATGTTTCACCTCAAAAATACTTGTGGGAGTACATTTCAATAAAAATATATTAACAATTCAAAAAAAAGCCTAAACTTAAAGACTGAAGAGTTTAGAAGCTGTGTAGATTTTTTTTTTTTAGAAATAAGAAACCTTTTCTACTTCAAGTCTTAGAAAAAGTAACTGGAAGGCGCACTGAAGACACATCCTCCTGGGGAAAGTGTCCTATTTGGCAGGTTTGCTGAAACTGATCAAGATCTTTCTCAATATTTAATGACCGTCCTCCAAATCTTCAAAAAAGGTTAGCAAATTAGTTATTTTCCTCTTACTGAACAAAACATGTCAGGAGCATATAGCATTTTAGAAATAAAATATAAAAAGAAATCATGAACTTTTGTTCCACCCATAGTTTTTAATCTATCAATCGAAAAAATAAATAAATAAATAAAATAAATATAACTAGGTGGTCTGATTGTACCTAGCAAAATTGTTCATATTTTTTAGCTTTTTAACCCTGGGTCACACAAAAAGCCGAATAATGTAGATTATTTTATGAATATTATACTTTATAGATGAATGCGAAAAAAAATATTTCTTCATATTCAGCATGTCAACGCGTGTCAAAACACTAAGACAGCTTTTCATCCTAAACACACAATTTAGCTTCGACTCTAACAGAAGGTGGTGGCAACATAAGGCTGTTTCAATGTTTTATTTTAGCAGCAACTGGGAAAGAAATATGGAAATCTTTTATTAGGAGCTACCTTTTATTAGTCTGTCACATAAAATCTCAAAGTCTGGGTTTGGAATTTGACCAAGCATAGAAAAAAAAAAATCTTTGAAGGGGTGTATATACTTTTGCAATGCACTAAAAAAGAAAATTTACAAAAGAGGTTATGTATAGCAGCTTCTTATGCAACTACATGCAGGCCATGGCTTAACACAGCCTGTCAAACATTAAACAGCATGTGGAGATAAAAACAATACAAACAGAAGGGGGAAAAAAAGAAGAAACACGTGGTCTGAGGCGGAACAAGGCGTGGGGAAAACAAAAATGAAATAGCTGGCAGAAGGTAGACTGTACATACTGTACCCTCAGAGGTGGCACGCTTCCCAGACGGGCGAGCTGCCAAATCGTCTGTAACTACAACAAGTGCAGGGACAGAAAGACAGACAGAGGAACAGACAGACAGGCGGAGAGTGCGAGACGCAGGGAACAAGGCAGTGGTGTCTGAAATGCTCCACATCCACGCCACGCATACCAAGAAGCCTCTCGCCTCATTTCCCCAATATTCTGCCTTTTGTGAAGCGATCTGATGGAGTATGGCAACAGTGGTCGAGAAAGAGAAGGAGGACAGGAGGTGATGAGGGGTTGTGGGGTCGGATGGGAGGAAAAAGACTCAAGCGGAGTGTTTTGGGACTTGGTGAAGTGTCCTCATTACAAAGAGGCATGATAAAAATTGTTGTGGTTTCAGAAAAAGCCCAGAGAGTCAAACGATGTAGGCAGTAAGGCAGCAGAGAAATGAAGAAAAAGGCCAAAAAAACAAAACAAAAAAATAAAATAAGAAAGAAAAGACAACAGAAAGTATCAAAGAAGCTCTGTGTGCATGCTCCCTCTTCCCTAACCATCGCTCGTCTCGACTGAAGCGCTCAGCTTGCCTTTCACTCCAGACCAAAGCGGCGATGAATCAACACTGATGTGTGCAACAGTACAGGTTGATGTCGTGCATTGAGACAGATTTGCATGGAAAGAGGAAAAAAAGCAAAGGGAAAAAAAAGCAAAGAAAAAAGTTTGTGCACTTGCCGCCACTCATGCTAAAAATATACTGCCCACATCTTCCGCTCATGGTAGAGTATGTGGTTCTTCCTGGAGTTCTATCCGCTCCGTTTTTCCCCTGATCAGCGGAGTTTGATTGAGTGAAAGCAGATTTAAGCTCTGAGTCATTATATATGTGGACATTTAAGTGAACACAAAAGGCGATCATCAGTCAAACCCCTGTCTAATACACATAAAATCACCAAATATTGCTTAATATTACCCTTTTGGGAAAACAAGGTAGCTTTCAGACATGCTTAATGAAATATGCAGCATTAGCTGAACAATAAATGTATTGATTTTTAAAGAATAATTGTTAAGAGACAAAAACCTGACCTGGATGAAAATCCTCAGTGAAACCTTCTTATTCTTTGGCTTTATTTTTCATTGTATCTATTTCTAGCCAATGCTAAAAAATATCTTTTACTCATTCACAATAACTAAATTATTCAACAGTCAAATGCATAATAGCTAAATATATTAATATAAACCACAATATTTGCTTAAATATAAGTATCTGATGTTTTAATCATTTGTTTTATCAATAAAGAAGTTATGACTGTATAAGCAGATTTTTTATGATAACAAGAGGAACAGCTTTGGCTTAAAACATTTTATAGACATTAAATTGTTTAACAAGAAAGTAAAAAAAAAAACTACTTTGGAAGGTGTTTTAGTGGAAGAAAAAAAAAATCTGGGTCAGAAAATCGATATTAACAAATCAGAGCTTTACAAAATCATCATTTTGTGCATTGGCATCAAACATTGTGCATAAGGATTTTAACATTTTTTAACAAATTTCTTACAACAGATGTCTCAAAATTAATCAACGGGGATGTAAACAGTAACTGGAAACACTGGGACATTAAAATGTGTAAACCATTTCCCTTTTGTAGCAGGGCTTCGTCCTTTCGGCTATGACAAGTGATTGATAGGAAGGTGGTTGTGTTGCAGTGAGCCTTGGGGTGGGGGGGGGTTGTCACATGTTTGCGCAGGGAGGATTGTGAAAACGGGGTGTAATTTAAAAATAAACAGTGAATATTTGCTCGGAGCAACTTCTGCTTGTGACAAACTGAGCTGTGTGCTGAGCCAATTCACTGGCACAGCGTGGGTTTGCCATTCATCTTTGTCATAAACATAGCAAGGCTGTCAGAATCAGTGTCAGTCACTGTTAAACTGCTGGTGAGACACGAACAAACAAATGAACCCTGTAATTATTCTCCGCTATATCCACTATTGAGAAGCAGGAGGACTGTGAAAGCTGTTCTGTCACAAAAAGAGACAATTTAGGAATCTTAATGTTTAAATTAGAGTGCCTACGTTTTTGAGTTCTAGTGTTTTCATAGACGTATGAAAGAAAATAAGTGAAATGTTAGCCTTGACTTGTTGTTAGTAGCTTTAAAAAGACAATGAACAATGAGTCAACTCAGATAATGTTGGGTTTAAACACAACATTCATTTACTTAGGTCTTTTGTGAATGTATGGACCGAACCAACTTCGAATGATTTATATCTTAGGTGTTTGTAAACCTTTAAAGTCAAAGAACTGGGTGGAATCAGACCTGATTGGACATGTTAAGAGTTAGGGTCATAATGGTGTCAGCTATTGTGGTTGACCTTTAATAAGTCTACAGCAGAGCAGCTGCTATGCTATGGAAGCTGCTCTGCTGCAGACAGGAAAGCTCTGCAGATTGTGGTGAAGGCTGCACAGAGGACTGTTGGAATCAGCCTCCCCAGCACCACAGACGTTTACACCTCCAGATGCAGGGGGAGGGCCTCCGGCATCATGAAGGACCCCACACACCCAGCACACTCCCTTTTTGTCCAGCTCCCCTAAGGCAGGAGGCTGTGGAGCATCAAGTGTAAAACCACCACACTGATAAACAGCTTCATTCCTGAAGCTGTGAGAATCTCAAACACACTCAATTACAAATGAAAAACACTTTCTCATTTAACCGGCACTGTTCACTTTAATATCACACCTTAAAATGTCACTTTAAAATGTCACTTAATACGTCACTTGCACTCCGAATTTTCATTGCTGCTATGTCCGAAGTCCCATATTGTAGATTCTGTGTCCATATTGTAGATTCTGTGTAGTCAAATCTATTTCTCGTATAGTTCTTAATATTTTATTATATTATTTAAAATTGCTATCAGGGTGTAAATTGGACCGGGGGATTAGAATTTTGTCCCACCTCATGTACCACATGTGATGTGATGACAAATAAAATTCCTTGATTCCTTGAATAAGAGTGATTGCTACTTGGATGATGCCAACAGATAAAATGTTCTTTATATACAAAATCCCTCAATGCCCTCAAATAAATTAAAAAACAATTATGCAGTGTAATAGTAAAGACATAACAGGCAACAAAATTCAGTGGACCTTGGTGTTTGAAAGGGTGAGGGACCACAGCCTCTCATGAATAGCTAAAATCCACAAATACTTGACACAACCTTCAAAAAGCTTTTTGCTGCAAATTTTTGTTGCTCATATACAGAAAATACATACTATCCCTGGTCTGTTTTATTTCCACTCTTGGGATAACACCTACTCAGCAACAATAAAAATGAAATGACGCTCCTGGATTGGCCTAACAATATAATGCAAAATAGCATATCAGCTAGGTATTTCAGCTTCACGAGAAGTATTTTCTTTTAAATACATGAATATATCCACCGTGGAAAAAATAAATAAAGTAGTAACGAATAATTTAGAGTTACATTTCAAAGAAAATCCATGAATACTGAACACCAAGAAGGCAAGGGTCCAATATAATTCAAACATATCCAACACAGCCTAAAATGTATGCAAGATTAAGCCACGGTATCTACCTCACTTAACATCAAACCTCAACTGGGGTTATGGCAGATAAGATATCTTGAGGAGATGGCCATTATTGTCATATTGGGTCAATTACTAGGCGCAAAAGGTCAGACAATCCATCTGTCCACTCCCAACCTCAGGCCTGGCTTTGGAAGTGTGCGAAAGATACCCAATTTATGAAGCACACCAATAATTACCTAATTTCACAAAGAACGTTTGTTTCATATGAGACCCCAACAAGTTTCAGGGTCTCCCAGTGAAAGAGATATGTAAAATAGCCCCTAAGATAGTAAAAAACCCATTGAATGTGGAAAGGGGGGAATTTTAAGAAATGTATTAGTTAAGGTGCTTCTGTTATGTGGTCAGGTTACCAAGGTGTGTACTTTTGGAGGATTTCAAAGCAAACATGGAGAACCTGTAACCACCTTGGAATCTCTTGGGATAGCCTCGAAGGAGGTGGAGAGGGTTGCTCTTGAAACAGGTAAATTATGTTGAATAATAGGAGGACTGACTGATTTGTGCCTTGACACCCTCTCTACAGCAACAATGCTGTGCTCATTCTGGAGTCCATGTCAAAGTTCGGATTTCATACCATTCAATGCCACTGAGGTTTAGGGATATTGGATTCTGATGTACCTCAGGACTGCTTAGCATTACAGGGAGCTGATTAGTCAGCACCAGTGATGTTTGTTCAGCTTCCAGGATGTTGTCGTTATCTTGTCTACAATCTCTAAATAACACCTGTGGGCTAAAAGACTGCAAAAGCAAGATATTTTAAAGACTTTGTTGTGCCATACACCAGTCAGATTGTGAGCCTCTTTGGTGGAAAAATAAGAAAACACTGTGACGGACCAACATCCATATTTAACAGTGGGAATGGGGTTATTTTACACATAGTAACTTTGTTATTTTATGTCAAAACCTCTGTTCTGTTGCCAGTACTCTCAACCTTAGTCAAATTTGATTAAAGTATAGAGTTGCTGTTTTTGTTAACACCAATTAAGGCAGAGAATATGCTGAGAAAGAAGGATGACAAGAACATATTAAACATGTGCAACAAAGAGCCGTACCACAGAAGTTTTCCCTAACCTCTCCATCACCCTAATTAATCTTCATGGTGGGACGGTAAACATGTGTCCTCGTCCAGGCAGTTCAACGCGGTTCAAATGTCCAGTTATTGCTGTAACTGTTCAGTTATTATATTTTAAACGGCGTAATACAAGAAATTTACTTCAACACGTTTATCTTTTGCGGAGCTGCAAATAAACACAAAGGATACTGGTACAAAAATTACTAGATTTGAACATTTAGCTTGTTGATAAATTGTAAGCGTTTCTTTTGGCCGTACATTTTCTAACAAAAATGGAAATGTCAGGCACACCACGAAAGATTTCTTTTATATTATTCTTAATTTTAGACTTTCATAGGAAGCAGGACTACTGACATAAAGCAAAAAATAATAAGCCCAGCAGTGTGCAAATTGCATTTCTTTGTTTTGGTAATGCAGACATGTTTCAAATGTACAATTATTTACAGGACTCTAAACATCAAAATATTATTCTCACTTTTGTTAAAATATTAAAATGTTATATTTATTGTTGAAAACTGACAACAGTAATTTCTCATTGTAAAAAATATATTATTCATACTTCAATTGTATAATTTGGCTAGCCTGGTAAAAAGTTGGGATGACCTTTTATAGCAGGGTTGTGTAATTTATGGCAGGTGTTTGAAGTATTTTCAACTTCTTTTCAGTTTTATTTCTCCCTTTTTATTCAAGAAAACCTTGTGGGAAAGCATCACTATAAAGAGACAGTGAGATGTTTATACATTTATCATCTCCAATTACCTTCAACCTTTTAATATAAAATTATTCAAAATAATGTGTTTAGCCAAATAGTTACTTTATAGGTATATCAATGCTCTGTCCAAAGGCAGGGTCAATATTGCCCTCATTTCAATGCTCATGGTTATGGTTTCAATGCTCATAGTCATGTGCAACATAAATGAATTTTATTTTATTTTGTTACCTGAATGAGAAAGCAAATGCATCCGTAGACGGAGACTGTCCAAAAAGCTCTTCCCACAAAGCTCACAGCTGTAGGTCTTCATTCCACTGTGCATCTTTCTGTAAATTAGAAGAAAAAAAAACAACTACCTTAAAACAATTGTTCACCATTCTTAAGAAACTCAGTCATGACAGGCTAAGCTTTACAAGCATAGTTAAATGTCCTTTTTTTCACTTTAACCATAACTCATTGGTAATAAATTACATTTCATCAATATACCATAAGTACATTTGAACAATGGAATAAGTACATTTTTCTTTACATATTTTTGGTTGTTAGATTTTGTTACACTTAAAACTGTCGTAAACAAAAGGAAAGTAAAATATTAAAGACAAGAGTTTTTAAATTATTCAGTGTATAATGAGAAAACGTTTAGTTCAGCTTGCCAATCAGGCTTTATTACTGTCAAACCTGCAGAATCAAGAAATTACACCAGCAGAACTAGTGTGACACCAACAACACTTTAGAACCGGATTCTCAAGAATCCTAAAAATAAATTTGAAAAAAGTACATAACATCTCTAAGTCAAGTTTATGCAACGCTTTGGGACTTCAACAGGCCAGAGGTCATTATAAATATAAAACACAGTGTTTGATCAAATATGAAAGAAGCCATTTAGAAAGTTCTTCAAATCTCACATTATTTACCTTAACAATACACATTTAAAATTAGACCTTTTCTCCATTACTTGTGGTTCTGACACACGTTTATGTATTGACCAGATTCTGACCGCTGATTGCAAAGAAATCAGTAACGTTATGGAACCATTTGCTGATAAATATTTTTTCAATGGCATATTGCTTAATTTATTGCCTGAAAAAGTCAAGTGTACAAAAGCTATTCAATCTTGGACTAGCACCCTATGTGAAGCAGCAAAATCAGCACTAATAAGATTATTAATGTAATTGCATTTTTACAAATTATTTTTGGAACAACACAAACTCATTGGACATTGGTATTTTGTGTAGCTCTTCTATCAGAAGAAAAATATAAATTTCAAAAACTGCTGGTCAGATTGCTTGTAGACCTTGACTGGAGTCACAATACAATTGAAAAAAAAATGCAACCAATTATATCATACTACTTCCCTCTTGCAAAGTTACAGATCAGTTAACATTTTCATGAGAAGGGTCAAGGCTTGATTGCCAATAAATTGTCTATTTTCAAATTGATAGTCATTAGGCTGACATCCAGTTTAGATGCACAAGGTCAGACAAGACGAAGGGTCAATATTTGATTTTATGTTAAAGGCCTTGAAGGTTAGGTTACTAAATAACAGACTTCAGCAAACACTACAACATCCTGGATTACGAAATCCTCAAGGACCTCAAGGCTCAGTAAAAAGCATATTATTCTTGGGAGAAAATCTCAAACTGTGCTCTAAAGCAATTAAGATTAGAAGAATCGCTAAACAACTGCCACAGAGCTTTAAGACTCCTAAATACTTCAAATACTTCATCTTAAGAGCAGTAGCACTCACATGCCCATAAGTGTGATGATTGTTTGTCACGCAGGTGCAGTTTCAAAGTTAAATCATCCACACAGGTCACCATTTCACACACCTTGATTATACCATGGAATTAAAACTTGTTCAAATCATATGGTGAGGTCAAAATTCTAGAACAGAAAGAAAAGCTTATGATTCAATGTTTAGGAAAAAGAAAAGAATGTCAGACAGATTTCACAATTTCACCATGAAATCAGGTGGCTGAGACTGATCAGCCATGAAAGTTCTCCGGGGAAACAATGCCCTTGATAAGAGATCTGCTCAACTTGGGCGAGATGAAGGCTATCCATCAAACTGGTTCTCAAAGTCTCTGATGAGGAGGCGTTGCTGCTCTCCAAATACATGACTGATTAATGTCAGATGTTAAATGCAGATTGATTTACAGCTTTCTTGTGCTTCTCACATCCAACAGGGAAAGACAAGCACAATGAAGAAACGAAGACAGAGAGAGATTATAATTACTTGATCTTGCAATTGCTGCAAAAGTTTAAATGGCTAAGCACAGTACTCACAATTAATTGTGGTTTAAAAGCCTTGAAACTGGCTCAGAAAATGTTAGGAAGACTCATAAGTAAGGGTAACTACTATATTGTGGTTGACCTTTAATAAGAGTGACTGCTACTTGGATGATGCCAAGAGATAAAATGTTCTTTATATACAAAATCTGCCCCCAAATTATGCAGAGTCATAGTAAAGACATAACAGGCAACAAAATTCAGTGGACCTTGGTGTTTGAAAGGGTGAGGGACCACAGCCTCTCATGAATAGCTAAAATCCACAAATACTTGACACAGCCTTCAAAAAGCTTTTTGCTGCATATTTTAGTTGCTCATATACAGAAAATAGATACTATCCCTGTTTTTTTTTATTTCCACTCTTGGGATTACACCTAATCAGCAACAATAATAATTAAATGACGCTCTTGGATTGGCCTAACAATATAATGCCATATAGCTTTGCAGCTAGGTATTTCAGCATGCATTTTCTTTCTAATACATGAATATATCCTTCGTGGAAAAAATAAGTAAAGTAGTAACGAATAATTTAGAGTTACATTTCAAAGAAAATCCATGAATACTGAAGAGCAAGAAGGCAAGGGTCCAATATAATTCAAACATATCCAACACAGCCTAAAATGTATGCAAGATTAAGCCACGGTATCTACCTCACTTAACATCCAACCTCAACTGGGGTTATAGCAGATAAGATATCTTGAGGAGATGGCCATATTGTCATATTGGGTCAATTAATAGGTGCAAAAGGTCAGACAATCCATCTGTCCACTCCCAACCTCAGGCCTGGCTCTGGAAGTGTGCGAAAGATACCCAATTTATGAAGCACACCAATAATTACCTTATTTCACAAAGAACGTTTGTTTCATATGAGACCCCAACAGGTTTCATGTTCTCCCAGTGAAAGAGCTATATAAAATAGTCCCTAAGATAGTAAAAAAGACATTGAATGTGGAAAGGTGGAATCTCTTGGGATAACCTCGAAGGAAGTGGAGAGGGTTGTTCTTGAAACAGGTAAATTATTTTGAATAATAGGAGGAATAACAGATTCGTGCCTTGGCACACTCTCTACGGCAGCAATGCTGTGCTCATACTGGGGTATTCCAAAGTATCTTCTAGGCAACAGCAGACAGTTGACTAGTTTGTACAGTCTTCTAAGTGGATAGGTGACTACTAAACTGATTGTTTTTAATAAGGGAGAGCATCTGACTGAGTCCAAACTGTTTTCTTAATGAGCTGCTCATCCTATCTCTCTAAGGCTAGAGTCAATCGAGCTTTCAGGTGATTAGAATCAGGATGTAGCACTTTAGGCAAAAATCAGAAGACATATAGTAGACATGTTGGTAAATGAAGAGCTTTGCTTTCAACTCATCATCCACCTTAAAAACACCAGAGCAACGTTTGCTTAACCATGAATACGTCTTTACTCCAGTTCCACCCTACTACCACCTGTTAACAGGACACAAAGATTCTTAAACTACAAAAAGGACACATTTTGTATTTTACCAAGTTATAGTGGGTACAAAGCAGAAATTAAAAACCTCCACCTCAATTTATATCATGTTAGTATAGAACTAGCAGGGGAATGAAACACTAGGGAAGTGTTAATGCAGTCATATTACAAGTCAAACAGCTGCAGTTTCAAACATAGTGCTACCATTCAGCACGTATGTCACAGCTATATTGCATTCCACTTAAGGAGGCAACTGCCACTCATAGTCAGGAATGCCTACTCTCCACTCGTGAGAAACAGCTGCACCAGTACTGTGCCCTTACATATTTTCTCTTACTAATTTAACCAAGTCAAAGTATCTATGTTGCAGGTACTGTAGATAAAATTATTGATCAGAAATTTGTGATTTTAAATGTTAGGTCATCTTCATGGATGTTACAATAATCTAAGCAAAGTTGCAAGAGGGGTCATACGTGAGGTACTCATTTTTACACCGATAAGAGGAGAAACACGCGCATGTGGCAACCTGCGACACACATAGGGCAGAAAGACTTTCTAAAGGCTTTTGTGTCCTACCTCAATCTGACCATTGTGTCCGTCAGACAGCAGAGATAAGGCATGGATGGTCTTATTAAGGGCAGTCAAAATGTAGCAACTTTTTGTTGAACAGGATGAAAACAGATCCTGTTAAAATTATCTGGTCTTTAAAAAGAAAAGTTTAGGACTGTTATAAGCCTTTCATTGCTTTCACTACAGGAAAAAGGTTGGATGGATGGATGGATGAATGGATGGATTTAAATGTTAATTAAACAAAAATCTAAAACAAAGTCTGAAAAAAAATATGTTCCAAGTATTTTTATTTTTACTCAAGAATGGTCCACAACTGAATGTGGAGCCTTCCTAAATCAAAATCTAGATTTTTCCAGCGCGAGTAGCATCACTGAAAGTAGGTAAACCCAAACAAATCTCCAGTGAGACATAATGTGTACGTGAAAATACCTCCGGTGCTGCCACCCACCAGTTTGAGTCATTTTATTGATCTTTAAAAAAGACATTACAAAACCAAATCACAACATAATTGCTCATGGTTTGCTTCTGAGATAGATGGTGAGAGCTGCGAGTGTGTGTATAATTTGTCTCCTCGTGGTGGGAGGGACACAGGCTGATTTGAAACAGACTGACTGTATCCATTAAGGAAGTTCTCATAAAACTCTCTCAGGCCATTTACTCAGTTAATAATCAACTTTGTCCAACAGCCACTTTTGACAGCGGCAGTAAATTTTAAATTTATGTCAACAGAACATATGCTGATCACCTCGCGCGGTGTGCCTCCTCGTAAAACGCAGCCCCAACCAAGGGCTGTTTAACTTTACTTGTGTATGCGACTGAAATGTGAGCCGATTACAGGCCTTTGTTATTGAGCAGTAACAGCTTGCTGCGTGTGATTCAGAAGTTTTTCCTGTTTTTTTTTTTTACTGCCTCATATTGCCGTCGGACTTGGCTCGATATAAATCATAACTGCTGCTACATTCAGTGATGGAAACATACGAGTCCCCAAGCACTTGTCTTTTTTTCTAATATTATAGCTAAAACTGCAAGATAATGTAACCTGTAACATTATAGGAGAATCTGAAACAGGAGAAAACATGAAAAAAGATAAAACAAACAGTAAAGATAATTGACTCAAGTTCATGGTTTCTATATGGTTGTCAACCATCATCATTGTATTCAGCTCACAAGAGAGATCTTCATGTCACTAGGGTCACATGTATGTGACTGGGTAAAAAATTATCTGGATTCCTATAATCTATTATTTTGCTAAAAATGTTTAAAAACCAGTTTAAAAAAAATTCCAGTCCAAGACTTTTTTAAGCTTTGTATCTTTTGTAAACTTGCAGTCTAAATAAAACAAACTGGTACCGTTTTTGCTGAGAGTGGAGTTTTACATAAGAGTAAGTTACCTTCAATGAAATTAGTTTACAATTACCCAGTATAAGCTTGATCACCATTCCATTTCAAACATTGAGCTGATCAAAATCAGACTGAAATTAGATGTTTTCTTTATTGTTCCACGGGGATTCACAAAATCACATACCATCTTAAAGGCTGTACTGAATAATTTGTGAGCAGTTTGAAGCTATTCAGTTTAAGCTTGAACAGATCAATTTTGATTCTGAATTCTGACTGTGGAGCTTCAAACCAGAGGGCAACTTCCCAGTTAGAGGAAAGTTTAGTAAAAGACTAAAGAGATGGTAGATATTCTTGTAGTGACAGTCATTTTAACTACTAGCATACAAACAGCTTCAATATGTGAACGGCTTGTCAAGGGCCAGATGAAGTCATGCTAACTGCAACTAAATAGTTGCTTTGTAAAACAGAGTTGCTCTCAACAGGAACTATCAAGAAATTTTAATGGCAGTCTTCTTCCTTTCTTAGTATATAAGCCTGTCAAAACAATTCAAAATGTTCTACACTAGACTCTCGATTAAAACATCTTAGTAGAAATCAGGCTTGGAGCTTCAATGAGTACAGAGTAGTAGCTGGAGCCAATTACACGACACAACAGCAGAACTGTAACATCGCAGTGTAATGGCATTAAAACAAAAGACAGGCCAATAAGCATTGCATTACAAACATAGCTCTGTACAAAGACTGATATAATTTGTTTAATGCATTGCAGAATGAGAGCCGGAACAAAACATGTATCCATTTAAAGATAAAAGCCTGCTGTGGAGGAAGACTGTTGCTGCATGACTTCCCTGTCATGGCAAACAAAGCTGAAATGATGCATAAGGCGTTTCAGTGACAGGAGGGTGGCTGATCCTAATGGAGCCTTAAGTGGCCCAGTGTGCAGCCGCCACCTCTTATTTTGGTTTTCCAATAGAGACACAGAGAGAGGAGGGTCTAAATAAATTATCAACAGGAGTTTTTGGGCTGCAAACAAAACAAAAGGATGATAGAGTAGGACATAAAGGGAGTTTGATCTCCACGAAGATAAAGAGTCGAAAACCTTGGTATACCTCCTCATTTATTTGATGTCCACTAAAGCACAGTCCTGCCTATCGTCTCGCCCTGTTAGGATCTAAACCTTTACATGAATCCATTTTGTCTGGACAATGAGGAGGAGAAAGCAGCTCCCTTTGGTGTCATTTCATCTGTCCAATTCCCGCCGCCTTCCCATCATCCCACCTCTGTCTTTGCTCGATCTAAATGTATCAGGGAAGGCTGCTGTAACGCGGCTCAGCAAGGGCTGTTTATCCAGAGTCCTGCTGCACATATCAATGACTCCACGTCGGGGAGACATTCATATAAATTCAAGCCACACACACACGAAACGTGGAGGCACTCGTGTTGAGCATAGATGAGTGGTAAGGAAGGAGGAAAAGGAGAATAGACAGAAGAATGAGGAGATTTTCATCCTTATTGAGTTATTTATAATATCAGACATCAACTGCAGGCAGAATCTGCTGTGAAAAGAAAAACAGCTTTATTTCTCCTTCCATGACAGTAACAGCAGAAAGCTTGCTTTAATGAATAGTAACATGTTACATCGCCTTTGTGTTACAGGGGAGACCAGCATCAACATTTAGTGGTAAGTTGATATATCAGCTTATTTTCTAATAGTAATTTTGAAAACTGGCAAAACTTGATGAGGTATATACATACATATTAAAATCCAATCAGTTACGATTGGCATACAGAAATGTTAAATTCCCACTGACTGTGTTAAGGTCTTTAACCCAACAAATTGTAAAAAATAGCATTTTTTTTAATCTAAAACTGCCTGAAGGAAGCTTCAGGAGACGGAAGAAAAAAACAACCGTCTCTTTGTTTAAGGTGAGGCCTTCTAAGACAAAAGACTCAAGACATTTCTAAAACCTTAATTTAAAACTGTAGAAAACTACGTCATATTGTCAGTTCATTTAGCATTTACTTGAAAAAAAGTGACAGATGATTTCCTCCGATCTGTACAGACTGTAGGTTAGAAGTGTGCAGGTCAATCACATCAGCTTCTTCTCTGGTAGTGTGAATTCCACGCTTCTTATTCTTTTCATCAAAAAAGTTGTGCTTTAAAATATCAGACTACAAACAGGGTCCAAAGCTTTATCTTGTCCCCCCCATTATTTTTGTATGTACATACTGTTTTAAAGTAATTTAAAATTTAAACTAAGTGAAACCTTTCAGAAGTATATTTCTGTTAACTTTGGAGTAAAGTTAACTTTAACTAAAGCTCATGAAAATTGAAAATGTTGAAATAATGGTATGTAATTATAATTATAACATAAGGGTAATACTTTTAGTACAAACATGACCGACACAATCATTATTGATTGTCCAACAGTCCTTGACCACAAAAGGTATTCAAACTACTCTATTATTGTAAAGTTTAGTAGAAGGAAGAACCGAGGTGGGAAAACATGTAAACGCACCTGGTATAACTGCAGCCTTGAAAGAGTTTAAAGGGCAAGTCAGTTTAGGAGCAGATTAACAATGTGTAGTTAAATTTCCACTAAAATCCCTTTTATTTGGTTCACTTTAGTAATAAAAAGTAACAAAATGATTTATATGAGTTTCTGTTTTTAAAATGAATTAAAAAAACTAAATTAACTTTTCTATAATATAGTTAATTAAAATACATTCATTTACATAACTTCTCTCATGTTAATTATAATCTATCTCTATTTGATATTTTTATAATTTCAATCAAACAAAAGGTTTTCTAAACTACTTACATGTTTTTTACATAGAGGACATATTTAGGAATAGAACATTATCTAAAATAAGAACTGAATTTCTTACCAAATGTCCCATTTGAGCGAATGCTGTTTAATGGAGCAGTTCAATAACACGGCACTTCTAATTGTGCTTCTGCAGCTTTAATACCGTTTCAGCTCAATTCATGTTAGATACCCGGATTCCGCAAAGAACGAAGGATTCACACCTTAATGCCCCTTAGTGTAACGAGCAAAGCCATTTCCAACATTCTTTTAAGCTTACACTCAATGCCAAGTGCTTCCCTGCTTCAACACAGTCATTTTATGCAATGAGCAGTGATGCAGACACAAGTACGTGACCCGCAGGGGAGCGGTACAAAAGCTTGGCCTGGCAGCAGAAAATTCAACCGGAGATAAATTATAAGAGAAATATCCACTTTTATCATTTTACTTAACCTAGAAAATGCAAATAACACTGTAGACCCAGGGTTCTCAATGGTGCCGGTACTTAAACTGCCTGTAAAGGTACTCAGAAGATATTTTATATTGTAGATATGCAGGAATAGCTGTAAATATGGGAATTCACAAACAGAACATAGCGAGAATTTTTTTTTACATTTAGGTAAAAATTATTTGATTAACTGCAGATAAATACCTACAAGTTTGAACCCCAGATGGTTGATCAGATTGTTTTTGTTGCTCAGGGGTAAAGATTAAACAGAGTACCAACTTTTGTGTTTTTTATCTGCATAACCACAGAGTGCGTTCCCCTACAGCTCCTTCCCTCTGTCGTTACTATAAATGCGGTGTGCACTTAGTCAAACGGCCTGGTTAAATAAGGATTAGAAGGATGCGCAGAAAATAACTTCACTTTTGAGAGCAGAAAACGGTGTTCACGAACAGCACAGCTGAAAG
>JAVLVB010000161.1:922003-939856 GCA_032876305.1 Orestias chungarensis | reverse complement strand
GTGGGAAGGGGGGGTGGGGTGTAGGGGGCTCGACTTTGCATGCAAATAACCTGACATTAACAGTTTTCTCTCATTTTGTTTTCCTACTCCTGATTCGAACCAGACCTGAAGACACCTTCGCTCAGCGGGAACAAAGATGCAGAAGGGCACGCAGGATCACATGCAGAAAGTATTTCTGTTAAAGCCAATCTCTGAGACAAACATGAGCCCCGCTGCTCCCTCTCAGCCGCTCCGCCACCACCGTCTCTCCCTTATGCTTTCCTTTTGGTTTGTTCATCAAACGACCCAGCCGTCTGAAAATAGCGCCTCGACATTTCTGTTTCGTCTCGTCGTTCCCTTTTTTCATCCTTTTTTATTCTCGACAATGTTGCCAGTTTGCTAGACTTCTGTTTCTTCTCATGCCTCCTGTCTTCTTGATATTTGAAAGGTTACAGCGCAGAGAGTATCTCTGACGTGTGTGTGTGTTTGTGTGTGTATGTTTGTGTGTGTTGGTGTGTGTATGTGCGCTGTAGAGGCGCTTTGGTGGTCTATAAAAAGCATCCAGACAAAGTCTTCACTCTCTCTTCATGCATAATGCATCGGCATCACCTTCCATCAATTGGCAAAAAAAAAACTTAAAGATGTCTAACTTTAGCTTGGATTCTGAAAGCCAAACAGAGGAGAAGATGTGGTATTTTGACTGCCACAGTCAAGCTAAGCACCTGTTACATCAATAACAGTGGCGTTTCGCAACCAGATGACGGCAACATGTGCGATGGAAGATGAAAAACTAAAAAAAAAGGAGCACTTACACGCATAGAGTGGGGAAAGCTCAATAACAAACAGCCGGTTGAAAGTAAAAAACAAAAACAAAAAACAAGCTGGTGTTTAGAATTTCAGGTCCATGGCCAGCTTGGCTAACGGTTTGAGGTCAATATGATAGGTCAGCATGAGGGTATGTAAAGGTAGATTTATATTAACAGTGTAAGCCGTTTCCTAATCAGAATGGATCCTAGGAATTCTGGACATTTTAACCTTTTAAAAAGGCCTCACTTGTATTACTCCCTCCCATATAAAAATGCATATATAAAAGCAGGCAGACTGACATTATTACACATATGCTTATCATATAAGTAGCTTATATTTTATCTGAGGTCAAGCTAATGCTTGAAATGCCTTTCAGGGCTTTCAACATTATCAGCGACGTGCGAGATGCACATAGCATGGGTCTTCTCAAACATCGTGACGACTACTGTTGACTAGATGTTGCTTATCTGTGAAAAAGCTGGCACGGCGTCAACATGACATCAACAGCACGGAGCGTGCTTCGTACCACGACTCAGCGTAAACAGGTCTGTTTGTCTGGAAACAAGAGAAGGACCTTGTGATTTTCACTTTTAGGAGTCAGCGAGAGCCGGAGGGAACCAGCTGACAAGGTAATTATTTTTGGTGTTCTGGACACGGCCCTTACACTATTATGCAACATGCTGGGATTGATTTACTGTACAGCACTCCTAATGCTGGAAAAACAATATCGTGAGGAAAACAGCAGGCCAGTAGAGGTTGTGTGTTTCAGGGAGAATCTCTGAGTGGTTGTGCAGTCTGGGTGTCTATGCAGAGGGGAGAAAAAAAGGGATTTAATAAAATAAAAAAGTAAAAACAGGTAAGCTTCCAGAGGCTTATTTTGACACTGGAGATGGCCGTGGGCAGGTTGTTTGGATGTCTCTGACCTCACACACTCCACTGTTTTTCTGTGTATCTACGTGTGTGTGTGTGTGTGTGTGTGAGAGAGGTTCAGGTGTTAGCAGTGGCAGTGAGCCATGAGCACCGTCATTCACTGCACGTCCACGTTCCAGGAGCAGCACAGCATCCACCGGCGACCCAAACAGACCCCCACTCCACCCCCACCCCCGCCCCGTAGCGATGGGGCTGGAGTAAACAAGTCGCTCTCATCTGTGCGGGTACAACCTTCGATTATGTGCTTTCTTTTCATTATTTTTAAAATAGTGATGCATTTAAAGTGTTTTTATTTAGATAATCAGAAAGTTATCCCCTCTCCAGTCAGCTGGGTAAAATGAGCCACTTACAATTTACACTATACTATCAAAAAAGACAAATTCAAATCTCTGGAACAATACAAACAGCCAAGGTATGAAAAACTAAAAGAGAGCCCCCTGTCACTGTTATTACCATAATGCAAACCACCATATGCATTTTACCTGGTATTCGCAAACTCTACCTGCTCAGACAGCCTGACCAATTAGTTCCATAGTACAACTATAGATTATGAAGTAGAAATTACTTAGAATTAGAAGTTAATTCTGCGGATAGGAATTAAAACACTTTTTTGTTTGCTTGTTTTAGTAATTTTATGTGTCTTTATTATCATGTCACTGTAATTATCAGAGCAGGCTGACCCTAAATATGTACAGATAATTGGTTTTGACCAGTAAAAGCCATATCGTGTTAGATAGGGTTAGAACTGTTTGGTATGACTGACTGGAGAGTGAATTTGCTCCAAGGAAACCCAAACAAAATGAAGCTTGAGAAATGCTCCTATCTCCACAAGCCAAACTGATTTCCCCTGCAGGTTCCTTACACATGACTTTGGGAATCATAACTACAAACCCCCCAAAAGCTTAAAATCTCTCTGTCCTAAATGCTCAGCCTCATGTCAAACTTTTTACACACAGTTCGACTATGTAAGATCATGCTGTGTGTTATTGCTGCAGCTCACATTAGCAGCGTCATCTGTGCACGATTACGTAGAGAAAACTTCAGTGAGCGAGTAGGACAGCTGAACAGCAGCCAGTGAAAGGAGTAGGTGGTCTGTGCCAAGAATTCCTGTCGGGTTGAATCAGAGCCTGCACAGTGAAGGCTCATGTTAGACTTTTGGGTTTGCGTGTGTGAAATCTATCTAATAACAAAAACCCGTTTGACTGGCCTTTTAAAAATAATCCACTTTGGGTCTTTAAAGAGCCAGATCTAGAAAAGAAGCAAGAAACACGAGACATGCAAGATAGTCTGCAAACTGGTTCTGGATTGGAGTAAGGACACTTGCAGGTCCAGTTATCAAAAAACAAATTGTTTGGTCAAGTAGCACATACATATCAGGAAATCTCGATGACAGAGGAATATCAGTTCTCTCAGTAGCGCGATCTAAAACAGACAAAAACATTACGCAGCGATTGTCCTAAAAGCTGTCAAGTAGGAAGTTTCTGATATACAGAAATCATGTTCTGACAGTTTAAAATATAGAAAGTATTATTAAACATTATAAGGCCTAAAAAGCAAAAAAAAAAAAGGATGTAAAACAAACATACATATATATTATTTAAGTTAAACAAATATTTTGACAATCTTCACTAGATCAATTCCCCAAGGATGCAGAAAGAAAAATAGTGAGAAATGAATATATAGTGTGAGAGTGAAAGGATAAAATATGTGCTGACAGCTTTTTGACCATGGGGCCAGAACACTGAAATAGTACCGTCTGGATGTCAGGCCGGGGTGGTTCCCTTCATTCGAGAGCAGAGCCTCCCGAAACCTGGCGAAGGAAAACATCACACTGCACGACAATCAGCTGACAATATGCTATCCTACAGATAAGCTACCCACTGGTCCAGACGTGATGCAACAGTAACAACAGCAAAACCTTTTCAATATATGCAAAAGGGGGAATTGGTAAGCTTGAACATCAAGGCACAGGGAATTAAATCATGTTGCTTCAAATGTATACATATAGCCTAAATTAACTGGTGGAGCTCTTTTAAATAGTTTGGCTTTCACGAATGGACGCGGCTTCAAAAGCTTGCAGTCGATGCCTGGTAACCCAGGACAACAGCCGCCGTCGAATACTTAACACCAGCTCTAAAAAACGCTTACAACTGGATAGAAGAAGAAACAAAAACAAAACAATTAAAAACTACGTACGTTTATGTTCCTTAATTGACCCTGATAATATGAAAGATTTAAGTAAGTTGCTGAAACACAAACGTAATTACGTTCATGTTGATTATGACAGGATAAATGGGATTAATGATCTTAAGCAGGGAGTAAAACACTAAGAGCATGATTGCATTTATAATCTGTAATTCAGCCATACATAATAATATGTATAACAGCTCTGTGAGATTAATAATCTGCTGTGGTGGCTTGGACCAGTATTGAGATAGTTGTGGGTGGACTTCTTCCCTTTCAACAGGTAGGAAGAGCATGCAGGAAGAAATCAATATGACTGCTAATGTTGTGACTCACCAGACTGGTGTGTGTGTGGACATGTATGTGCTACATTGTGGGGACCTTTTTATTTATTTATTTTTAAGAAAATCTATTATTTGGGGACTAATAAATATTGTTTTCGGGTTAGGTGTTACATTTATGACTACGGTGTCAATTGAGTTAGGATTTCGATTTAGGGTTAGCAATTTTCTGGTAATGGTAACGTTCAGGGTAAGGGCTAGGCTATAGAAATTGATGACAAATTAATACAGCTCAATGGATGTTGAGAAGACTTCTGGCTTTGACAGTTTCTCAAACTCTGACACATTTGAAGTCATCTCAACTACAGCATAACTAAAAGTATTCAACCCCCTCTGCATATTGTTTAGGAAAGGCAGTCTCCAAGTTATTCATTTAACGGCAAACTTCATAGAGCCAACAACAGGCAAAATGGACACTAAATCTATCATTATCTATCGGAGAATTGTCTAAAATCTTCAGACATCGTTAGATTCCTCAAATTCAAAGGATAACAGAGAACGTTCTTGGGAATGCAGTTCGATCTATAGTTTGCAGGTTTAGAGTGAAAAGGAACAAGTCTGAGCCACCTGGTGGCAGCAAGAGGAAGGTGTCAATGGCTGCCACTGGATTCATGAAGAAGCAGGTGATCAAAAAGCCTTGACTGAGTATTACCGAGCAGCCACAAGACTGTCAGCAGCGGACTGACCACAATACCACACCTACAGAAAGGGTCCAACCAAAAACCTGACTGACAACGAAATACTTCAATGAGCAATAAATCAGAACTTTGCAGGCCGACCCATCAACTGCATGTCTGTAAGAACAAAAATGAGGCCTATTCTGAAGTGAAGACAGTCCCCATCTTAAAGTATGGTGGTGACTCAGTTATGCTCTGGGGCTGCTTTTCCTTGATGTCATTTGGACCTTCAAACTGAACATTTATCCCAAACAAAGAACATCAATGTTTAATTTCAGAGTTCTGTATCCTATCAGAGAATACACTACAGTCCCTATAGACTTCTGTCTGTTCCCAAGCGGGTCAGAATAGCAGAAAAGATGCCTTGAGTAGTATAGAGGCTGATCATGAAGGGACTCAATCTTTTAGAGATTCTAGAGATCATTAAAAGTCACATTTTTTGGTGAATGTGGAAAAACTAAAATTATACTTAAACAGTGAATTGGAGGGCACACACACTCACTGGAATGACAATATGTTTCCTCTTTTAAAAAGGCCAGCAGTAACATTGCATGACTAAGTCCTGCTTTTACTGCCACTGAAATGTTCTTTAATATGAACGAATGAAGCACAACTTTTCTTCTGAATATAGACAAAATAAAATGTTGGCATTATTTAGCTGCTTCTCATAATTTAGTAAATGTTTTAAATACTTTGCTGTGTGTTTTATTTGAGTTTCATAGTAAATTCTACTTCAAACATACATGGGGACACTTTTGGCATCATCTCTGGTTCACCAATGGATAAACACATTTTTACACCATTTTTGTTTTAGATTTTTATATATATTTCAATTCAGTTTGTAAGTTTTTTCTTCCATTGAAATGTCCTTTGGGTACTGCATTCAATTTCATCAGATTGACTTCTACTTTCTGTAACTCTGAGCCATAATCCCTAAAATTAAGTAAAACAAATTCTTAAAATATACACCTGTATGCAAGGAGTATTTTTGTATATCATTTTTTAATGACACTGTAATTCAACAATTTATCGTAAACCCAGACACACTCAGATGATCATGCACTAGAAATGACCCATCCTTCCTCTCTTCCAGAGCAGCGAACAAAACCAGCTGCCACTAAAACGTCCCAGTGTACTTGAACAGAGCGAGCAGCTCATCAAGACTCTAGTTTAGTTAAATATTTGCCAGCTGAGGTGCTTTTTTTTTAGCCTTCTGCTGTGTGCATGCGTTTGTTTGCCGTTCTTGTCATGAAAAACACAGTACAGGTGCTGAATAAATCATACATGTAGATGGAATCCAATAAGCCAACAGCTAAGCTCCAGCTGGGGTCCGCAGAGGCGAGAGCCGGGGAGAGAGCAGCCTTCCCCATTGTCGACAGTGCTTGCTCCATTGCCCTGTCTCAGCAGATGCCATGTTACAGAAAGGGTAATTAATAGCCCAGTGGAGCTGGGGTGTTATCGCCAAGAGATTCACACAAACACACACACGATCATAATGTCTCTATTTGCCCTCTGGAGCAGCTTTGTGCCAACTAGCCTTCACCTCATTATGCCAATCAAGTAGGGCGAGGGATAAGGAAAAGGAGAAGAGCAAAAAAGGAGGGAAAGAGCTGTCTTTTCTCATTTGGCCTCACTCAGTTTCTCCCTCCATGTGTTCATTAAAAGACAAAGATTTGATCTTAATGAGAGCCACGTAATCACACGGGGCTGTCAGACAAATCATGGCAAATATTTTTTTCCTCTTCTACTTTTCTGATTGCACGTCCATTCGGTAATGAGCCACCCTCCACCACTGTTCTCCCAGGAAGTTAAAAACGCTGGACTGAGTAGCTCAGACTTCGCAGCAAAAACTAGTTTTTAAAATATAATTCAGCCTTTTCCTCTGAACTTGACAGTGGTCTATTTAAAGCAGGATAGCGGTAAAGTACTTTGGAATACCTGACTTTAAGGGAGGGCTGCAAAGTGGCACAGTGGGTTCAATTCCAACTTGGGTCTTTCTGCAAGGAGTTTGCATGTTCTCCCTGTGCATGTGTGGTTTCTCTCACGGTACTCCGGCTTCCTCCCACAGTCCACAAACATGACTGTTAGGCTGATTGGGCACTCTAAATTGTCCTTAGGTGTGAGTGTGTGTATGAGTGGTTGTTTGTCTTGTCTGTCTCTGTATTGCCCTGCGATGGACTGGCGACCTGTCCAGGGTGTACCCCTGCCTCTCGCTCGTTGTATGTTGGAGATGGGCGCCAGCACACCCACCCGACCCCAATAGGGACAAGGGTGTACAGAACATGGATGGATGGATGGACTTTAAGGGAAACATTTCCACCCCAGAGATTCCCTCACATTCAGATCCTATTACTGTAACTGTTAAAACCCCTGGTCATACCACATCCTCCGTGTAAATTGCATGCCCTGTGCTTCTTAAAGTTGCACTTTAAGAAGTACAGTAATGTCCAGTAACGTGTGACGTTTTTAAAATCATTGGATTAATTTAAGCACAAAGTTTGAAATTACCAAAATTTTACAAAAATCCAATTTAAATTTAATCTTAACAGCCGCCACTTCTCATGAAAAAATGAACACTGATGGTAAAAAGGAAATATGACTAGCGGTCAGAAAACTGGTTTAACAGGCATGGGTGGAAATGGCTAATTTTCTAACGTCTTAATAGGCAAATTCTGAGTAGCTCCTATGTCCTACTTTGCTTGACTTTATTGAGGTTGCAATGAAATACAGAACACAATTTATCATGAAGTTTTTCCATTTTGCCTATTCTGTTGTATATTTGCTGCTGCATTTGGGAAGATTGCCCTGTTGATTGCCCAGTAGCACTACAAAGGACTATACAAAGGACTTCATTGACTGCGTGGTGTCCGTGGATGCAACTTAAGCAACAATCATTAACTCACCAGTACCACGCTTGACAGTTGGTAAGATGCCATCTTGCTGATGTGTTGGGTTTGGTTTTCTCCAGACGTTGTGCTGTACGTCGTGGCCAGTCATCTATACTTAACATTTTTAAATCTAAACCATATACAGCTCTTGTTTTTAGCTCTGATCACCAAACTATCAGGACTTGGGCTTTACTGGGGATCCCACTCAGAAAGATTGGGAGCCATCTCTTATATTTGAGTTGTGACAATTGTTTCTGTCAATAAAATGATACATTTCATTCAGTCTGGGAATGGCCTTATAACCCTTCCCAGATTAATTAAGACTAATAGTAGTTTATTTAAAGGTCGCTAGCATATCCTTCCACCTTATGTTGTGCTACCCTACCCCTGTACGCACCAGATCAGTAAAGTGGCAAAACCTTCTTTTTTTATAGAGGTACTGACAATGATGACTAATTAATCATATCCATTAGATTAACTGCCTCTTGCCTGTTTCAGTCCTATGGAAGAGCACTTTGCTTTTCAATGACCATTCTGACAATATCACAGAGGTTAATAAACATAATATAAACAATACATTTGGATTTTTTTTGTTTTTGTTTTGTTTTTTTAAATACATGTTTCCTCTATCATATAAACATGGTTAATTAATTCAAATTCCAGATTATAGAACATTACAAGCGCGCTGATAGGGGACTCTTTAGTAGAAAAATCAAAAAACATGTGCTTTTCCCCATTTTGGCAAATGGAAACACATTTTCTCACATAGTGCCCACTATCGCAAGGAACTTAAACAATCTGACCAGTCGTCTACAGGCGACAGGGGACGAATAAGGAGATGTACTTAGTGGCAGGCAGCCCCTGCAGAGGGTCTATAGCAGTGTCAGGACAGCGCTTAGACCGTTTTGCTAAAATGCATCGCTGCATCTCATTGAATTCTGCCTCTTAACAAACATCTCCATCCTCTTATTTTGTGGCCGACCCTTCCCTTCTGCACCCCCCCAAGGCACCGCCTGCCACCAGCTGACTCCCCCTGCGCGTTACCTGAGACAAGCAATTTACCTTTCTTTGTTGTTTGCCTGACCCAGAGAAAACAATTTCAAAGGGGTCTTCCTGCACTCTTAACAGGCCTCCGTTTGAACAGGTAAAGGCGACTGGCATGCCACAATGGCTTTTATTTTTTCTCTGCAGAGAAGATGAATTGGTGAGCTGTCAGCCTCAGACAAGCCGAGTAGCAGTGTTTCTGTAATGGGACACTGGAAGTGTCTTTGATTAATGGAAGAGCCACACTGAGCTGTTAGGGAAGCCGCCGTGGCCCAGGGAGAGCGATTGAGCGTCGGATACATGCCGACAGATGTGTGAGGGAGCGTGGAGCTCAATACATGCAGAGAAGGAGGTAAAGGAGACGTAGACGATGACTAAAAACAGTTGTACTGGCCTGAAGCCCTTTTCTAACCTAAAGCCTATTTTAACATGTTCTCTCCTCACAGATTTAAAATGAATATTGTCAACTGCTGTGATTCAGAGCCTGTTAACATCTGGTTTTGGTTTGATTCAGGTCGCTTCCTCTAACTCTTTGATGCTTTAAAAATAATGCCTGATTGAAAGCTTTTAGGAATCTATGTGTTTATCACAGGAATAGTCCTGAAAAAAAAAATGCGGTTCTAAAGTAAATCTGGAGAACTTGACATTAAAACAGTTCAGACTTATTCAACTTTTGCTATCAAAGCTTTAAATGTGGCTTTGATGGCATATGAAGCTAAGGTGCAAAAATAATGAATTTCCAGACGTTCAACTTTTGGAGAAACACTTAAAGGCAAACTAAAAAACAAAGGATTCCATCGCGGAAGCAGTAACACTTAGTATCACATCCTATTCATTCAGGGATTCTCAGTCCATTATGATGGAACAAATTACAGCCAAGAGCGACAGGTTTTCTATTATTCTCAGAACAACACATTTTCCCCCAGTTTCACATTTCTCTTTGTTCATGTTTAAACTGTATCTAACAAAAAAAGGGACTCGTTCTCTCTTCAAGATAATGGGAGATTATTTTATCTTCATTATTAAACCAAAATTTAGGCAGCAAAGGGAAACCAGAGACGCAAACAAAAAATGGAACTGTGATGTAAACAAATTGCAGCCAATAAAAGAGCTCATCTGACTAGCAGTTCTCAGGTGTGTTTTTTATAATTTATAATTTGTGATGAACCCCATGCCTTTTCAAGATGGTTTCCCCTTTTTTCCTAAACCTTAATCTTTATAATTCAAGTCCATAGTCTGACTGAGTCACTACAGAACAGTAACAATAACATGGTACAATCTTTATTTAAAAGTTATATATACCAGGGACATGAAAGGGTTTGGCCCTAACGGTAGACAGACGATGTCCTTAAAAACAAAGAAGGCTAAAGGATTCTAAGACTATGACCCAGATTGACAATTCAGATCAGACAAGAAACAAAGTTTCCACCATCAAACAGTCTTAAAAAACCCAGATTTAAGCCGTTTAGACACCAAAGAAGCATAGTGCGAACCTTTATCCACAAATAGAGAAAACATGAAACGGCAGGGAACAAGAACAATGTTAAATTATCCCAGAACAGAAGCTACTTAGTTAGGGTCAGAGTTCGTAACTTTTTATTTATTTTATTATATTTGTGCTGTATTGTTTGACAATTTAAAAAGAAAAAGAAAATCAGTAAAGGAGCAAATATTTATTTACAGCCTATATTGTGCAATTACCATTATTATGTATACGTGAACATAAAAACTGAACCAAACTGTCCATTTCTGATAGCAAGTGTTTTTTAGACAGCTGAAATCGAGGCTTTAGATTAAGCACTTTGTGCTGTCAGTTTAGAATAATGCTTGTTTATTGGATCTGTGACATTTTACTGTACTTTAAGTAGAAGAAACAGCATTTTATAGTCAATTAGTGAGACCGTGATCCCACACTCCGTGTCTCTCTGACATTTGCACACCTTCTACTCAGTATGTTGCATCCTAACACCATCAAGTGACAAACTCTTTCTATCACCCGCAATTCTGTTTAAAATGTGTCATTTGTAACCTCCAGAAAAGATTGATGCACTTATAGCTAAAAAAACCCAACTACCATCAACAGTTGAAGGTGTAATGCAAGTTTTTTATAGGTTGTCAGTAAGTCTTCTTCTTGCTGTAACCTCATTATGAGCTCTGACAGAGATCGGAGGGGTTTTAGGTGAGGGCCACGGTGGGGGATGTGCATGGGTGTTTATGTTGGCCCTTGTTTCCAGGGTCGGGAACTGTCCCGAGGGAGTGCATTCCTCACCCAAAGCACAACTAAAGGTATGTGAACCATCTGGACAAAGACATTGGTCACAATGGCGCTACACAGGCCAGTGCATAGGTCCAACTACAGCCAACATTCTTAAACTGCACATTTTTTTTGCCTCTTTTAGTGTATGTGTATGTGCTACTTGTTGTGGTCCTTCTGGTTCAGCCATGGTTGACAGGGTCATCTATGATGGCTGCAGAACTGTGTGGAGGTAGAGAATGCTGCTAAGGTCAACATATCGCTAGTCAAGCGGTGTATGAGACCATTGTTTTCTCGTTTGCCCATTTTATCCACATTTCAAATCATCATATGACTCCTGCTTGTGCATACCAGTGATGAATGCACAACAGACAAATTAAATGCTTGTTCACCATGTCCGTGCAGGACAAAAAGTTGATTTAAACAGGTTTCCATGTGCTAAAAACCTGTTTAAATCAATGTGCTGGTACGTTGCAAAAATACAGAACTTTTACAAAGATCATCTCTTTGACTAAAGTTAAAGAATCGTTGTCACTCTCACAAATGATTACAAGTTTGCAATGGTTTCCTTTCAAACCCACAAAGTCAGATAAGCACAGACTTATGAGTGCACATGATTCAAACAGCTGTATTATACTAGCATGAACTTTTACCCTCTATACAGAATGATACTTCTCTGCTCAGACCAACAATATAATTTTATGCAGACACACTAGCAGGGGACTCACGATCTTCGGTTTTGTCTGTTTGTTCACAGAGGACTGCTTGAGCCAGTTTAGATGACTGTGACTCTTGAACTGAGTGACCTGCCTCAGACGGAGAGCAGACACCAAGGATTGAGAAACTGATGCTGGAGCTGCATCTAATAAAGAAACAGAATTTGATAATCGGCTAAGACAGTCAATTTGCTAATAAAGGATTCTAATTAATTAATCAATGTGCATTTGGTGGGAGCAGGCGCCATTGTCAAGAGTGGTCAAGTGTAGTTTGCTGTGCCTCACCTTGTTTCTTCCCGCCCTACTCTTCGCTTTACAGTTACGTTGATTTCTATTTCATTTGACACACAAGATAGGGTTGGTGGGTTAGATAATTGGGTCTGAGAGCGCTCAGACAAGAGGTGTGTGTTAATGGGAATATGTAGGCAGCGATCTTCATTCAGAGTCACAGATTATGAGGGTTTTATAACCTTGATTGATATGATCTTAAAGTATAAAACAATATTGACATATTTTACATGCAAAGTCCCTTCAATTTAATTTACATATATGTAAAAGTAAATGCAACATGATGGTCCTTTACAAGACAAACCTATAATGCCGAGCTTGATGCATAAATGTAGTGCTGGCAGATAGACTGTTTAACAATTGAGATGTTTTAAGATAATTAAACAAAACTTAATAGTTTTTTGCAATTAAGTATTAAATCAGAACAATTGTACACACCTTAAACTATAAGAAATATTCTATTGTTAAACTTCAAAAGGATATTAAGAAAAAACACAAACTCAAATGGCATATAAAAATAACCTTCCATATTGTTATAAATGAAACCTTCTGAGTATGTGGCTTGGAGATTTGGCATTGTGTGAAAACTGACATCAAAATCTAAATCACCAAAAACTAAAGCCATTTAAGCAGATTGCATTAATTTAATGGGAAGACTAAAGGCCAAAACAGCTCCGTCATTTTGACTTTTCGATTAAACAATCAAAGACATGATATAATGATCTTAGGTTGAGTTTTACAGAGCCCAGCTTTCCATGCCATCTTGAAGCAATAATTGACAACACACCACCTCCAGCCAGCCATCACTAAAGCATGTGTTTGAAGCAAGATACGAGCCAGAGTTACATTTAAATACATTTAACGTGGGAATCGCTGTACTTTTTACAAGCTACATAAACCTGGCATCTATTGTAAAAACACCCTTGTTTTTACACACAAATTAAGTTGTAAAACATATGTTTTGCTTTTAAAACATGCCACATTATAAAACATGATGTAAGCTTGATTTTTTTTCCTATTTTTAAGTTTTTTTTTTGACAATTTAAGTGCTACAGAGTTACATGTACGTGCTTGAGTTAGAAACACTGTACAAGTTCTGTATGTTGATTATGGTAGAGTCCACTAGATGGAAACCAAAACTTCTGTGATGTTTGGCATAGCGAGCAAAATGTTTTAGTGGTCAGAAGAGGACGGACACCTAGGTCGTATAAAAACATATGCTCGCATGTTTTTTTTAGTTCAATCCATGACCTTAATAGCACCCAAGTTCTTCAGACGTATCTCAGACACTTAAAGAGGGAAAGAATTTAAAGGACAAGTGTTTGACTGACATCACCCCCTTACACAAGGTGTGTTTGTGAAACTAGACCAAAAAAAAAAGAATAATGATTTTTTTTTCTTCTAAAAACAATCAAACAAAAACATCTGAAAGACCTGCAGGATACATAAGCATTTCTGAGACACAGAGTCAAGTCCGGGTGTTTCAAAAGCCTCTTTTGGACAAACACCAGACAGACAAAAAAATGTTGTAGAGCTGGAAGTAGAAGGAATTTATATAGGGGTGGGGGTTGCCATGCTGGTTATACTGGTGTTGGTGGGAGGGAAGGAGCCTAGCAGTGCTGGAGGTCAGGGGTCAGCTTCTTGCACTCAACAGCTGTCCTAAAAGCAGTGGAGATAAGGACTGAAAGCATCCTGTGTGTGGTTGTGTGTTTGTGTCTTTAAGTGTGTGTATATTTGTGGTGTTTGACTAATACCTGCCGCTGGGCAAATAAGATACAGTAAAGCCTGACCAACTGGAATCTCACAACTCCACCATCTATTGCTCAAACTTTGACTCAAGTGCTGGGAAAATGAGTAGATTACCCAACCAGGCCAATGAAAGAGGAGGGAGGTCAAGGCTTGACCGGTAGGCCAGGTCATTAATCAACCACTAATGGCCCGAGCTTTATGCTGTCATGATGAATGACCTTTGTGCAAGAGGAAAACGACACAAAGCTTAACTGAGAGACAATGGCATCAGCAGAGGCATCCATTCTGCACTTGTCAATCGAAGTCTGAAGGAAGCTGCCTTTAGTAGGTGTGTGAGTGCGTGTGTGTGTGCTGATTTGATGAGCTGTGTTGTAAAACGTTTGTGTGACAGTTCAGGGTGATGGCTTATGTCCGGCTCTGAAATGACATGCAGAGACAAAAGCGGCAGTTACAGGTGGTGACATCTTGCTAAGGCCTGGATTAGCTTAGTGTTCACTTCTGGCCCAGATTTGCATTGATTTTAGTCCAAAACTCTGACTATATATATTGGTGCAAAACAATAAACCCAAATACAATTCTCAAATCATTGTCTGCAAAATTGCTATGAGAGGGGACTGTTTGTATGCATGTACATATCTGACCGACTTATAATTATAAAGTAACAATTAATTAGGCACATAGATCATAAAAGTTACACTGTAGTAGATATTTCAAAAGAAATGTGTCCATCCAGAAATAAATCTAGATTTAAAGCCCTCAAAAGAAGTTATTGTTTTTGTGATTTCTGATCGGTTTACAGGGGAATCCACCTAGTTATGTGTTTGAGTCAGTCTTGATTATTCTTAATTGAATATAATTAATGTCACTGAAAAAAGACAAGAATTCTGACTTTTTTACAAATAATTCTGATAGCTTTCCAAGAATTCTGACTTTCTACAAAGAAATCTGACTTTTTTTTGTGGGGGGGGGGTTTGGAATAAAAATATATTTTTCCCCCAGTGGCACTAATTCTCTCCTGTAATCTCAACGTTTTGCCTTTAATATATATGCACTTCCTTCACAAAAAATAAATTAATAAATAAAAAACATCCATATTCATGCTTGCATCTCTTATGTGAGCTAAAGGGAAATTAAACTCTCAAAGATTCAACAGCTTTGAGCTTCAGAGAAACATAACTTTTAGTGGCCGTTTAATAATTCATATGAACGTAAAACTATGATCTTAAGCCAGAGAGCTATTTGGCTCTAAAAAGTGTTCAAAATCAGAATCCAACTCATCTCCAGGAGTCAGGATATTGGTCAGACATCACCTGTGTCCCAACATTTACTGTTTCCTCTTAATATTATGACTTATATCAGGTTGAAAATCTGCTACATGTTTTCTTCTTTCCTCTCTATGCTGTGCTTCCTGCTCAGACTTCTAGCGTTTTTTTTGACATTTGCGTCTGGTGTGAGCTTTTACTGACTAACTTTGCCCTACTGACTAAATATTGCGTCAGTATAAAAAAAATAAAAATTTCTAACAAAAATCACACGCCCAACAGTCCTATTTGATATGAATATTGTGCATCGTGATTATATGAGAACAATATATCATGATACATTGTGCAAAAATTATTAAAAAAATACATTACATATTATTACTAAACATATAACCCAATTTAATTATTATGTTGTGTATTTACATCATTGAGATTATGAAACAATAGGACGTAGACACATTCCAGCAAATATAAAAACTGTAGCTCCATGATAATGATATGCAGAAACTGAAAGGCTGTAAATTTGATCACAGCTTCACTGCTTTACATGTTTATGTATGACACTGAACCAAATGTTGTCTGTGCGTATCAGTTGTTTTTTCTATTGGGTTTATGTGAATTTACTGTAAAGCATAACTAGAAAACAGCTAAATAAATCCGGTCCAAAATAAATTCGGTTAATAAAATTCAAGAAGTTAGTTGATGCAACAAACTGGTCTGATTTAGGGAGATAAAGAGATATGAACATTCTTTTTTTATGTCCCAGAACGGGGCTCAGTACTTTTATGTATTGTACCGATGTTTGAGAATTTTATCTTATTTGTAAAGTGTGTTCCCCAACTAAATCATTTGGTTGGTCAATTAAAATCAGGTCGGCTGAAAAGGCTTGGAAAACAGTATTTGTTGGTCACTTTTTTCCGGCAAAACTAAAATAAACAAAACAAAAAAAGCTATGACATACATGTTAAAAGGATGTATCAATAAAAAACAACACTATTAAAAAAACTGCATGATGCAACACGAAATCTGTCAAAAGTTGTTTGTATACAACACTCGGTTGCATGAGCATCAAAGCAACACCTGCTAGTTCTTATTGCCCAAACTGACTGTTAAGATAGCAAACATTTGAAAGTATTGCGATAACACCAACACTTGGCTTACCATTAGCCACTTACTACATTCAAAGTTTTATCGGTTTTTGAGCTTCCCTTTTCAAAAAAATATGAATAAGGTCAAGAATGGGGATGATTGGCAAGTTTACTAAAAGAAAAACGTTTTGCAAATTGAGCCGGATTTTACTTTTGAAAAGTTTATGATTAAATGTTTGAGCAACTGTTTGAATTTAATGACCCCCATACTATGATGAATAGAACCATATAAGGCAAAGGTGAAGCCAATACTAACCATGACTATGATCAAATTTAGATGATTTTCTGTTTCTCTGCATATTTACTACTCAAAAAATGAGTAATAGTTGTATATAGAGTACAGTTTATCTGAAAACTTTTATCTTTCTGTCTGATGTTGGCTAAAAAGGGTGTGCTGGTTTAGGCTGTGTTTGCAGGTGCAAACATGGAGGGGCTCACTGATCAGGCTCTGGTCTATGTCTGGTGATCATTATCTCAGTAAGGTGTGATGCAGCAGTTTTGACCAAAACATTGCCGGGACGTCATCTTAATGGAATGCACCAACAAAACCACATGGTTCTAATAACAACTTGGGTTTCGAAATAATCCTTGAAGATCCGTGGTAGTAAAATCTATCTATTCTCCTCTTCACATACCGCTTTTTTTGTCTCTTTAACTGTGAAGATTTTCCTAAAAGCCAATAAGTGTTCTAGAAGTCAGTTTAAACACCTTTTAGGACCAAATGTGGTTGAATCAGATGCAATAAAATAAATGTGCAGATGTCTGATGTGATTAGGCAGGTTTATGGATGAGGAGATCTTTAACCTTTGCCATTTCCTAATTTTGGGAGACTAATGTTACTTTTAGTTGGTATTACTGAATACCAAATGGTACCATCAACTGCTGGATGCATTATACTGACCTTGCGTGACTTCATACCTGATTGGGGCACTTGGCCACTGCTTTGATAACCATCAAATCAAAGTCAGTGTCTATGTAAAGCCCATAATTTGGTGCTAATAAATTCTAAATTTACTACAATGGAAAAATATGTCCAAGGGTGAGGTAACTTAGAATTGTTTTTGTTTGATCAGAGGTTATACTTTTTTTATATTTCCTTCCCCAAATGGGAATCAGAACCAAATTAAATGGAAAAAGGAAATAATACAATATTGTCAGATAGATCATGGAACAAAATGACAATTTAAGGCTCTATAGTTGACAAAGTTTACCTAAAGCACATTTGACTTTACATAAAAGATTGGCTTTAATTTACAGTAAATAACAAGCTTTGTTTTTCCATCAGAGTCTGTTTAAAAGCTTCTCCGTGTACCCTAGTAAACTTGATGATGCACGAAAAAGCCTGCACTAAGAATAACTGTGCACTCATGTGAGTTATCCCAAACAGCCTATCAAGCAGAGCTGGAGGGAACTCCTCTTCCTCTGTGCCACTATCACTTCCTCATTTTGAGGTTTGGATTTATTTTTCCAGATGCTGAATAAGTGTCAAAAACAACAAAGGCTGTGCTATTATTGAAGAAAACAGCTGCTGACATACAAATATGTGCTAATGTGCACACCCAAACCTGGTTTTTTTTTTTTTTTTT